>JAODUI010000019.1:2880649-2896634 GCA_027563995.1 Papilio gigon | reverse complement strand
CTAATATCTTTTTACAGGTGTGTAGGAAACCCGCTGAAATAAAGTTTAGTGTTTTCCAAAAATCTGCATTTGACCTATACTAATTTGGAATGCGGCAAGGAAACACGTGTACTTCTCGAAGGGCATAACTTTGTTAAAGGAGTTGGGGTGCATTGGACCGCGTGTCGCACTATCGTCTTGTCACGGAGCGGGTCGATAACGCCTCGTACCGCAGGGACGGAAAGTACGCAAAAGTTGGTACCGCAGCGAACGTGTTAAACACAATTGTTTCTGATATGTTTTTATTTAAAACAACATTCGTCGTCTTTGTCTACCAACTTTTAAAAATAACAAGTAAATTGTATTTTTTTTAAGCAAACCTAAAAAGATTGTAACTAAACTTTTTGCAACAAGTTCTACTTATCACCAGGATATAACCTTTTTCTGGCGCTTTGAGTACTTAAAATTATCTTTGCGTGTCCAAAACACCGGCGACCCGGTGTGACCTTGAACTGAGACAAGCTTGTCACGAAGGAGTTTATGCAGTGACACCACGCTACAAGGTCGTCTAAACCGATCGTGTTTTAAGCTAACGACCGCCATCTTTTTTTTCCTTTACGTGTTTGACAGAAGCTGTCAGTTGCTTGTATTTTTATTGTCTGTTTTACATTAGTTAAAACAAATTAGATTTAAAACAGTATTAAAAAAAAAGATAGTGAAAATAATATAATATATAGAGAAATAGAATACTGAACCAATGCACTAAAGATTTTAATAGGTTTCTAAATGACGGACTTAGATTTTGGAATGGTTAGATTAATTTAAAACTGCCTGGGGTAAATGTATATATATATATAAAATATATGTATAGTCAAAAAGCTTTTTTTTAATTGACCGCTACGCCCCTCTCGTTCAGCCCTTACACCAAAGACGTTGCTTTCTTTATTTTATAAATTATATAAAATTTTGTTATATATAAATTTAAAACTTATACAATTAAAATAATACCATAAACTAATTTTCTACTGACTTTTATATATGTGGGACTTATATATACATATGTGTTGAAAATTATTAACTAAGCGATTTATTTATTTTACTCATGATGAATGTTACAGTTTGATGTCTAATTCAACAAGGTTTAGTTCCAAAAAATTATTACTTCACAACATTTTAGAATCGTTAAAACGCGCGGGAAATATTGTCATTTGCTCGTATTTACGTCTTGAGTAGAACGCGAAACCTCAGGTAAAACACTTGTGACAATAACAGTCACGTACGGCGCGACCTTGTGTCGACCATTATATACTATATATATGTAGTACATAAAGACATTGCTATACGTATTTTCCTTCAATGGTCACATACTATGCTAAATAAGATGTGCTTTGTTCTTTACTTTTTATAGACTTAAAGGAAGTAACGGTTATAAATAGATCAACTTGGTTTTGTATTTATTATATTATTACATATGTGATAAATTTAGTATCGATTAAGAAGGGAATGTTAAAATTGAATACTATACAAGAAGTAATTTGAATTCATAATAAATTGAGTTTTAAATCGTTATTGTATTTAAACTATTAAAACTTTCATGAGACATTTCACTATACTACTTATAAAACAGCTTAACTCTAGAGTAAATCGGTGTCGCTACCGACTAGTTTCAAGCCAATCGGGGGCTCTTTTTCAGGGTAAGTGGTGTGAGTGTGTGAGCGACGGTGGTGATGAATGAAGTTCCAATTATCTGACCATTAGAATTGGAATATCCGAAATCAATGTATCCGTTAGTCAGTCCCACGGTTACCTGCACGTAGGTTATCGAAGGCTGTACACTGACGTCATGCCACCTCGCTGCACCCACGTGTGGTAACCTGCTCTCAAATAAACACTCGATCGCCACAGCACTCAACGCCTTGTCAATTACACCTCAGTAGATATATAAAATGTTTGAAATGTAACATACGATACATAGATGTATGACATATATCTAAACCGGGGCATTAAAGTGAGGCAAAAAAGGCCTTCGGAAGTCTTTGATTGGGGCAACTTCCTCAATGTCATTTACAATACAATATAATATTTCGATAATCGATTCTCGTTTAGTCATCAAACTTATTATTTTTATTTACTTGTTCATAAAAACACATAATACAAAAAATGATTAAATGAAATGTGCATCTAAACCCAGGGTTAAATTACAATAAGGTAGATAGGATACAATATTAACAAACATTTTTGTTGTATTTCTCATACTAGAAATTTACGTCGATATTAAGAAGGTAATCCAATAGCCACCTTTGATTACTTCGTGTAAATATTGTCTTTGGATAAAAAAAAACCCTCGCGGTTACATCTACACAAACAACACAGTAACAACTATTGTACAATGTAATTGTAAACAAACTTCCTACATAATATAAAAAGTTGAAATATATGCAAAAAGTAAGCAAATAACTTACTTGTGTAGGTTCGAGACAAGGTTGACACATTCGACCA
This sequence comes from Papilio gigon, assembly GCA_027563995.1. Classification (NCBI taxonomy): domain Eukaryota; kingdom Metazoa; phylum Arthropoda; class Insecta; order Lepidoptera; family Papilionidae; genus Papilio; species Papilio gigon. Next base: position 2,894,156 of record JAODUI010000019.1, on the reverse strand, counting down.
ATAGCTGCGCTGCGTCGCTCTGACGTCACAACATGGCGCCCGCGCAATACTCAGTTACAGACAGTTTTACGTAATATTTGACATCTTTACAATAAATGTTACACCGCAAAAAGTTACATAAATATTAACGACATTGTCAAGGTACTATTGCCTATACGTCGACATATTTTTACATCCACAGCTGGCCCTTGGACCAGAAAATCGTTACATAAACAAAGGTACTTTTAAAATAAACAGGAAAATTTTCTAATGTCATGTAGACGTAGATAATCTTAGCCAAGTTCGATTTATATATATAAAAATGAATTGCTGTTCGTTAGTCTCGCTAAAACTCGAGAACGGCTGATCGGATTTATCTTATCTTGGTCTTGGAATGTTCGTGGAGGTCTAGGGAAGATTTAAAAGGTGAGAAAAATAGAAAAACTCCCGCGAAAGTCTTAAAAATAGCCCTTTTCCATTTCCCATACAAACGTTTTTTCCGAGGAGGAAATGTTTTTTTTTTGTATTTCGTAATAAATTAAAAAATCTGTTTATTTATTGCCTTTAAGGCGAAACAGAGTTCGCGGGGTCAGCTAGTCACTTATAAAACTCTGCATGTAAAATAACACATCGCTGACACACTCACGTATAAAGGAAAATCAAGAAAATTAGTACCAAACATGTTCCTAAACTATTCTACAAGAATGTAAATTGCAAGTTCGCAGTTTTATTTTTCTTTAATGTACTAATATTTTTTGATACCATTCAATATAAGCTTACTAAAACTTGTTAGCATATGGGTCACCCCAATATGCTGAAGAGATTCGACCCAACCACCGCTAGATCGGTAGTCCGCACCCTTAACTATTAGGCTAATGGCGATTAAGTTCACGATATGTTCCAATTCACAACCAAAAATACAAAAACCTATTCTTATCTATAACATTATAATGAAGCTGTTTAAAAAACAAGTTACAGTTGCACAATAAATAGGGCAAAGCTTCAGGCCATGGTCATGTATCCTTATCTTTACAAAAGAAATTGCCATGCACTCATTATATCCCAATGACGTGCAGGGTTGTCACAAAACAAAACTATAATAGAAAAAGAAATCAGTGGCTCAGGTAATCTACAGGTTCTGTGTTTGATCTTGTTTCATACATAAATTTGACGTTTTTACGCTGAAGGAAAACATCGTGATAATGTGTATCATAGCGAAGTAATTTATACATATGTGTGAAGCAACCCGCTGTGAACCAGCGTGGTTGACTATGGCCTAGTCATCTCTAATATTGCGTAGGCTTTGTAGGACGTAAAGTGAATATATGATAATAATCAAACCTAATAAGTCTAGCTATATCTGAAGTACTAATCTAAAAGTTTCTTTAAATTTTTTTAATGAATTTATCTCAAACTAAATATGCATCAATAAAGGTGACAACCCTGATAGCACAAAAACCCTCAAACATGTCAAACAGTACATCAGTTTGCACGAATATCGCCTTTGTGTTAAAGCGTTTCAGTGCATAATGCTTTAAAGTTATTTTGAAATGTAACGAGCAATTATCCGGCTATTTGTATTCGGAAATAAATAGCTGAATCGTGATGGTGGTACAATATACGCTTCGGTGGAGTGATCTATGTCCAGGGTTGGCACACGAGTCAACTCAATTGTGAAACTGTATGGGAGGACATTTTACGAAAGAAAATCAAGCTTTAAACTTTTCTGTGACATCATCATCATCATCACCAGTCCTTTTCACTTGCCTGCCCACTGTTGGACACAGGCATTTATCAATGCCTTCCACAGTATGCGGTCCTCCGCTGTCCGCAACCAACGGCTTCCTACCGTCCGCACTAAGTCGTCGATCCACCTGGAGGGAGGACACCCCACACTTGTGTGATATAATGAATTAAAAATAAAACGACTAACACAATATCTAGTAAAAATCAGTAAGTAATCAAGAATCACACGAAACACATTGGCATCTCTGTAATTATCTTTAAAACAAATAGATTGAACTATACGTTTTTGTAAAGGTTTCATTATTCAAACTTCTCAGTTGACATGTTATTGAAAAATTTTATATTAATTATAAAAAAAATCTGTTGACAAGTCGTCTTGGAAAAATAAAAAAAAATTACGATATACAAAAAAAACTATAACAGAAAATTTTTTAAGCCTTGTCACGTTACTTAGTCACCTTTATTCCATTAAATCTAATATCCGGTGACATACATATAGATAATCTGACGTAATAGTAAAATGGCTGATATGTCGGTTGGAATTCAGTCAAACGGTAACCCTATACATGTAGGTGTTGTTGCATAAAGCATCGATAGAATTATATACCTGGTAACACTGTTTCTAGTAAGAAAATAGTAATAATAATAATCGCGGTGTGGTCTGTCCTCGGAGGTATTTCCAAACCACTAGGAGTTATAGTGCTACAAGCGAGATTTCTCAAAGGCAACACATCTGCTCCTCTAGTGGTGAATGTGGTCCCGTTCGGCATACGCCCCTTTCTTGAATAAAAAGAGTGTTTATGTAATATGATATCTGTATTTTATCATCACTATCCGTCATTTGGAGCTTAAAGGCTACGCTATGCTAGGGGTGACTAGGCCATCAAACACGCTGGCCCAGGTTGGCTTCACATATCTTTAATATACTTCGCAGATACGTGCAGGCATGACGATGTTTTCATTCACCGTAACACATGACATTAGTCATAATTTGCTGCCACACTCAGAGTCGCTGTCCCCTTAAGGGCGTCTCACAGTAGTTAGGTAAGTAATTAATCTGTATTGCAAGTTATGCGTGTACTTATTACGTGTGTTAATACCAATAAGCAAGCAGCAAGCAGCAAGTAAGTTATGAGACTCACATATAAAGTTAAGTGAGACAAGTAAAGCACCTGTTAAGTTAATCGAAGGTCAATTGCCGCAACGGACGGTGCGCGCTCTACATTCTACGTTGGGCAACTTCATAAAACCGTTTTGGTAAGCTCCAGCTTTGGTACGAGATATAGTCGTATATTAGTCATGCCGCACGGACAAAACAACCTTAAATAAGAGTTATTTATAACTGATTTCTGTGCCTTAGGTTACTGCGAAATATTTACAAGAATAACTGCGTTATAACTAGAAGTCTTTTGATCCGGAGGACCTCATATTGAGGAAGGTATTGGGAGGCAGTCCAGCAGGAAGCAAACGAAGGCTGATGATGATGATTACAAAAAAAGTCTCATCATCAGCTCACTATGCTCAGGGCCTACCCTATAATTACGGTTACAAGTATGTTAACTAATGTCTTTTAAAGATTTAAAATTTTTTATATATGAGAATGAAAGGTGTGCTGGAACCAATTCAAATTGAAATCCGCAAGCACACAACTGTATTACCTATTTACATTTAATCTAGCTTCGTATTAGCGTGACATTATTTAGAACATTGCGAAGTGAAGAAAAAACATTTTAATTCCTTTGCATTCGTAGGCGCATAAAGTGTAATTTACTCTGATTTATGGAAGTCGACATTAATAAAGGATAGAGTCGTGACTGTGTCATAGATTTAGGTCACAGTTAGAGACCTAAGTCGAATAAATCGCTATTTTAATTCAGTGCCTTAATGTGTTCACGGCGGACGCCGGAGAACTAATGACGGGTACAAAATTGCAGATTCTACTTTTTTCAAATTTAACACTTTTAGTGCTACTGGGATTTTATTTACTTAAGTGAATTCGTAAGGAGATGGCAGTAAATGTGTTCAGTTCACTAATATGACGATGATGTAATTGTTTCAAATGATTTATAGAGACATTCTAAAAGTCAATAAAATCCGCTATTTTTGACGATTTTTTTTGCACTTGTAACAACGGTAAGCGTGTTTCGATAAATTATTATGGTCATGTTTAATCATCACTTGTTAAATATCAGCATTCATAGAATAACAATACGTTTAAAAAGTGTTAGCAATTTGTCATGCAAATGTATTAATTATAAAATGAATCCGCGCGGGTGGAGTGTAGGCAGTCGCAAGGTAGACAAGCTGGCCGTGACGTCACTATATATCTTAAAATTACTCGATTTGCGTTGACCAATCTATTGGAGCGTATAACCTGACCAGAAGTCTAAACCGCCACATTGCGGAAAAATATGAAACAAATTTCTTTACGAGTTTAATAAATTATGTATTAAAGAGGTCGATTGAAGCGGCCCCTGCCTGAGTTTTTAAATTTTTAGCTGAACTATACTTAGTCTTTAAAAAAGTCAATTTATTAGAAGTTTGTCTGTCATCTTGGTCCAACAATTGACTCTCTACACTTTTAAGTACCAACGCCACCGAGACATTTTTGATTTGTCATAGAACTGAAAAATATTATTTTAATCCATACATTATTCTAATAATTTTTGACCATTCTCAAAATCTTAATTACACATATATATTCGATTAAAAATCGACTGAGCCTGTACTTAATGGAAGTATATAAATACGCTAATATAGGCAATATTGGAATACACAAATACCCGCAATGCATCTCCTTGACTCGGGTTACTAGGAACCTTACGTTATCGAGATCTTGAAATATTATTTTACACAATAGGTAAGTAAATACATACACAATAACATTACTTCCTGAATTCGAATTATCATCATATCATCAGTATCAAGTCACAGCTTGTCGTAGGCCGTTCCTCTCCTTCTCATTGATAATGCAGATGTGTTTTGTTTCGGCAATGTAAACCCACGTTTATAAGAACAAATATCAGTTACACAATAACAGATGAGTGCTACACCGTACACCCGATTCGTTACAAAACAAAAAGCCACATAAATAACTAGGATGCAAGATGTATGCCGAGTATGGCCTTACGTAACACGCCTTCGGCTGTAGCGCGAGGTTTACACGCCGACCATCACAGTATTCAATGAGTCAAACAACCTTTGGGTTTATACAGAACACTTTGCAGTCGATATCAGTAGCTTAAAGCTGTCCGTGTATTCCAACCCTTATGTATTACTAAGGAGTAAAAATCCGACAAGAACCAAATTGACTTTGAATCGGGATAACATAAACAGAACTGTAATCAAAGTTATCTTACCATAATCAACCTGCCCTTTTCCCTACGAAGGGTCGGTACAGTATGTTCTACTCTTCCATACATCTCAGCCGTCATATCTGAACTCACACACTTCTTACGCATATCCTCTTTCAAGCAATCCGTATCTTCTTCGGTCTTCTACCTTTATAGCCATCCACATTCAATCTCAACACCTTCTTGTTTATATGCTCATCGTTTCGCATAACGTGACCATACCTCTATAACCTTTTGCTTATCAATTTTTCAATCAATGACTTGTCAAAATTAGTTCATTTACAATACATACTGGCGAATTAAAAGGTGTTAATTGATGACTATGGTAGTCCCTTAGTATAGATTTAATATGAGAATATACTACGCGTAAGCTTAAGTAAACATTAAAACAATATTAGTGTAATTAAGAGAGATGACACACTAACCGGGGATCTCACTTTCTGTCACTAATAGCTCGTGGTTTATTGAGTCCATTATAATACAATCAACACAAATAACTGCCCCGACCACTTTCCACTTTCATGTTTAAAATACATTCTAAATTTGAAATATAATTATAATAAATTAAGATGAAATTGAACTGAATGCATACGAGATAAAGGATATACGCTTCATTTATATGGAGACATCGATTCGTATTATAAAGGTACAAACATTTCTAACATCGTAAGATCGTCTTTTTGACGACGTCAACATGAGCGTGCGAATCTTACTAACAACAAATGCGAAGGCTTAGCTGGATAGATGGATGTTTGCAGCACCAACACGACTAAACGAATCTGAATGTACTTTAGCATAGAAATAACTGACTGAATGGATAACGGTCGGGAATACCGCATAGACTGCTAAATTTTTTTTTCAATCTTCAAAGACGAAAACTCGTGCGACTGACTTTTAAAGACTGAACATTTATTACAACCGAATATTTTCTACACTCTATTTTAATTAAATACAATTATAATTCAAGCTATATTCATGTAAATAATCAATATACATAAAAATCCACATTATGTACTGTTCACCCGCATCATTAAATAGTAAATTCAATACATTTGCACGCGTCGAAAATAGCGGTAAACATTCTCGACAATAACATATTATTGCATTTAACAAACATCCATCCATACATTGCATATCGACGATACTAAACTGGGGACCAAGAGTGTGGGCCGTCCTCCCTCCAGGTGGACCGATGACTTAGTGCGGACGGCAGGAAGTCGTTGGATGCGGAAGGCGGAAGACCGCAAACTGTGGAAGGCATTGGGAAAAGCCTATGTCCAACAGTGGGCAGACAAGGGTTGTTGATGATTATGATGATACTAAACTAGCTGTTCCGAGACTAGGTCCGCGTGTAATTAAAAAAAACGCAGTTAATGCATTCTTCCAGACAGTTCTCTATCTATGGTAAATTTTATTCATCCCTATAGACGCATTTGTAACATTAATAAGAAGTATTATTGGATACTTATAATCCATTGTAACAGGCAATCTCCTTGTGATTTAACTTTTAAAGTTGCAATTCTTGCTTTCAAACGATGTGAAAAGGTTAAACTGTCAGCGGCAGAACCTAATGGCCAGTTACTATGTAACATTGTGTAATTTATTAACTTAATTGTGTATATACTAACTACTAACAATTATATGGATGTATGATCTGAAATAAATGATTATTACTATTATTATTAAAAGATTGATTTAACTGTGGGCTACTGTATGAAATTACGGAACTCTTTTTAAATACATTTAAATTATAAATTCAGGCTGAAAAAAAATTAAAAAAACGAGGTATTTACGTTTATGCTAAATATTCTAATTTGACTAATTTTGGAGATATTTAAGTGAATTTTGTCACGCGCGATCTACTCGCGCATAGTACTGCAAATTTTAAATGAACGTATTTCCTTGCTATTTTAGAGCGGTGGTCCACATAGTTCCTATCTTTGAATTTAGTCGTTTTACATTTAACATCCATCCATCTCAATTTTTACATTTAAATTATTATTAAGAAGTAACATTTTCTATTTCGTACAGTATTAATTCAATTGGAAAATGATTTATATTATCATTTACTCGACACAACAATCATGTTAGACAATAACTAGTTTTAAATAAAATCAGAAATGACGCACGATTTGTTATTTATGCAAAATTTTAAAGAACAGAAGTACGCTTAACACGTGAAAATTATTATTTCCGTGAGAATTAATTATACGATTTGATGTAAAATAATCTTACCAAAACAAAAGCATCCGCAATATCGGCGATAGTTTAAATGATTCAATAATTAAAAAATAAAAACTTGAAAACACCCAAAACACAAAACACATCCAAGAAAATACTGTTTCTTTACACAAAAATTTATCACAAATAGATAAATAGATCACGATTCACTATTTAAAATTTAAATCAACCACTATACTACCGCGTAGTTTGACATTAAAAACAAAATGGCGCCGAGAGCGCCTGCTCTCGTCCACAATCCGAGGTCGACTGAATGATTGGATTTGAAAAAAATAAATTGGCGAAAGGCGAGTGAGAGATCGGTTGCGTTGTCTAAAAAGGCTCTACGGCAAGGAATTAAGCTGAAGGCGTTTTAAGTTCGCAAGGAAAACAACTAAATGTTGTTATTTTAAATAATATTGCATTCAATTAGTCGACAGTGAATGTATAAATGACGAATAAATATAAATGACAATATTGTCTTACCACATTAAAACGGTATCTTTGTTAAATTGTTAGTTTATGTAACATTGTTTAGACTTCCTGTTTTGTCTTGCAATTGGATAGAGTAACTGTTTGTAATTAATATTTCTCTTCTGTCTAGTTAATTTTACATTTAATGTACTCTACTGTCATAGTCATTCAGTCAATAAAAAGTTATTATCTGAGGTCTTATTTGTTTATTTTTAATATTCATTACTATGTCGTCATATTCCTGGTGGTCCTGGCCTGTGTTATGGCCAATTACAGATTAAATTTATTGTGTAGGTGCTCTGATACCTTAATTTTATCAAGAAAAAAAAAAGACTAATACGTTGGTTGTTTTAGATCCGTATCCCTAATATTAGTTTTAGTATAAATAAAAAAAAAATATAGTGCAAAATGACAATTCCTTTCACGCAATTTCGCACCATTCCTGACAACTATTTTCTATGCGTTCATATTTGCAATGACCGTTTGAGGAAAGGTAAATGTTCCGAAGCTATCATGATTTAGCGGGACATGCCGACATGATTCGTGATAACAGTGGCTTTTTGCCAAATCGAGCAGCCGTTCTCCTGCATTGGCTCAACTTCAAGTCTTACGTAACACAATTACTGTAATGTCCTTCTTACTGTTTTAATATTCTATGATTTAGAAATAGCACTTCACAATATATTATTTTATAATAAAAGGAAAACGTACGTGTATTAACTATGATCGTTTGCCCATATGTTTTGTGACTATATGAGAGATGAGAGAAGGGAAATAAGTAACCAAAGCATAAAGTTTTATTTAATAATATACGCATCCCACAAAATTAGTTTGCACAAAAGATTTTTGCAATTGAAATGTCACAGGAATTAAGGTTTATTGGACAACTTATTATAGTGCCATCTAGTGTCCGGTAGATACAACTATAACTGTCATTGTATTTAGTCAATTTTGTCACGCGCGATCCACTCGCGCATAATACTGCAAACTTTAAATGAACCTATTTCCGTGCTATTTTAGAGCGGTGGTCCACACAGTTCCTATCTTTGAATTTAGTCGTTTTATATTTAACAGTTGCTGTGACCGCAGTGACATTTTGTGGATTCAATAATCTCGACAAAATAAAAATGAAAGTACGAAATGTGACATTGTTGACCTGTTTATAAAATCCGTGTTTTATTACTAGATTCCTAGGGTACAAAGTTAAGCAATATTATTTAATAAAATTGTTAAAACGTCTCATTGTTTGAAGTATTTATTTTTAGATGCTTTTATTTTTATGCACTGCGTGCGTTGGTAATGTAATTAATTTTAGTGTCGATTATGTTCATAAATGTGTGATAACTGTGAATTAAAAATAGGAGGCATATGTCGTTATTTTGTTAAAAATACTTTTTATTAAAGAGATATACAATTAAAGACTTATTTACCTACGTTAATAATTATTATATTTTTCTACTTCTAAACTATTTGTTTCAAAAATGTCTATTGTGAAATGTTGTTTTGAAGCGGGAGAAGGACATGATTTTTTGGATTCATTTGTTCAGAAATGCACGGACCCAGGATGTAAGTATATAATATTTAATATTTTACACATTACATTTAATTAATTTTTATATTTGGTTCGTTTACATTTAATTTTTATAACAATATTATTTTCGTTAAATCGTTTCGTATTGATCGATACAATTCTCTTTTAAGTTCCCCGCTATCAGCTTTCGTTCTGTTTCATCCTATTTTACCATTAAAAATTAGTATGTTACTTCTGTTATCTACCAAAATTTTTATCATTATCAAATTAATAACATTGTTCGTATAAAAAAAATATAGTAGAATTACAAACTGACATTTGTGAATAAGGTGTCGCAAAAAATAAAATTTTAGTTGCAATCATAACTTACAATGAAAGAATTTTAGCAAAAACAGAACGCAGTTATGTCAAAAACAAAACTATTTGTTGATTTCTGTGACTCATTCAAATCAACGCCTTATTTTAGTTAAAAAAGTGCTGTTGATTACTGTTTTATCGAGTTTATAGTTAATTTGGACGATGGCGCATGGTAAGTCATGTTTTCATTAATTTTTCTTCTTACTTGAGTAGCAAATACCTCAACCACCTTGACATCTGTTAAGTTTTGTGGCGCCATCTTGGCTTTCTCGGCTGTCATTTTTGTTCATCGATAGCGTTTTTGAGATTTGTGTCGTGTAATTTTACAATAATTATTAGTTTAATAAAATAAAGATGTTCATAGAAAAGTTTGAAAATCATTAAATTTGATGTTAATCATATTTCTTTACAACATACTCTGAAATATAAAGAAAACAACATGTCGACTACAACAGTGCAGAATCAAACAAAAAGTAATAATGGAACAGCGACGAAGCCTCAGAAGACCTATGGCAAGATTGTGCTCACTCTCCACAACTGTCTTTTACCAGAATCAATTTTTAAACAAACGCCATCACAAGTCGACGGACTTGACCATGAGACAGAAACTGACCTACGAATCTTAGGTTGTGAAATGATTCAAACTGCAGGTATCTTACTTAAATTACCCCAAGTAGCAATGGCTACTGGTCAAATGTACTTACAAAGGTTCTATTACTCGAAATCTTTCGTGAGATATCCAATGGAAACAACAGCTATGGGAAGTATTTATCTAGCTTCGAAAGTTGAAGAGAAACCGTGTAGAATACGTGATGTGATCAATGTTTTCCATCATGTAAAGCAAGTGAGGGCACAAAGAACTATATCGCCATTGATAGTTGACCAAAATTACATAGAACTGAAGAACCAAGTCATTAAAGCTGAGAGAAGAATCCTTAAAGAATTGGGCTTTTGTGTACATGTTAAACATCCACACAAACTTATTGTTGTGTATCTGCAATTATTACAATATGAGAAAAATAGACAACTAATGCAATTAGCTTGGAACTACATGAATGATGCCCTCCGAACTGATGTTTTCATGAGGTTCCCACCGGAAACCATTGCCTGCGCTTGCATATATCTGACAGCCCGCAAAATTGGTCTTCCATTACCTAATAATCCACACTGGTTCCTCTTATTCAAAGTACCCGAAGAAGATATTAGAGAAGTTTCTTTGAGAATTTTACAACTTTACAAGCGTATTAAAGTTAACCCAGAAGAATTGGAAAGCAAAGTGGATGGTTTAAAGAAAATTTATCAAGCTAACAAACACATACAAGCACAGAAAGACAGAGAAGCGAAAGCAGAAGAAAAGAAAGCTGATTCACCAGCCGCATCGACATCTAAAGATAACAAACGAGATGTTAAAAAAGAGAAGTCTCCAAAAACACCACCATTAGCAAAATATCACAGCAGTGGTCATAAGAAAAGAGAACGGCGGTCCCGGTCACCTTATGATCGTAAAAGAGACTATTCAAGTAAACGCCATAAGTCACGTTCAAGGGATAGAGAGTTGGATCGTTCTCGGGAACGAAGAATGGATGATAAAAGAAATCGAATGATGTCAAGGAAGTATGACGATTATGACCGAGCCAAGTCAAGTCGGGACGGACGAGACGGCAGGGATGAAAAGCGCAAACACTGATTGTATATTATTTTAAATAAGTGTAATTTCATTGATTACATGATCTTAGATTTTACAAATTCATTTCAATTAATGTTATTACTCTTTAATTCCCAAAGTAAAAGTAAATATATATATAATAGCTTTACAAATATGAAGAAATGCATCAAAGTGCTGTCACAATGCATGTGAGGAATTGAAGCTTTTCTAAACAATAATCTCTGTCCACCCCTTATGGTTATGAATTGGGCGTACATAGCTGCCACAAACACTTAAAAGAATAACTTATATAGTTTGAATAATTAAATCTTTAGTCAATCTTTGAAAGTGTTTAGGGCGCCTTAGGCCTGTAGGGCACTTGTGAAAACGAAACGAAAATAAAAGGCATATTTGCTTCACATTAGTTAGTTCTATCCAAACTGAAAAATGATATGCTAAAAAAATTCAATGCTACATCGTTTTTTCTGCAGTTTTTTACTTGAATAAAACGTCACAAGCAAACATGTTACCTGATGTCCTTTACACACATTATGATCGTGTAACAGAAAAATAAATGTCATTTTTTTTCGTCCAATGGTTAAGACTGTGGATTTCCTATCACCTGCCGACCTCCACAAGCCAATAGCATAATCGGGATGGAGAAGAAATATTAGTAACAAAAGACTGCCGACTTCAAGTCTCGTTCAGGTATCATAGTCATTTGTTACGTTGTCGTGTTTAGTATGCCTCGATTCAGTGGCCTTTGTCCACGGGGATGGGTTTCGCCCTTTCCAGTTTCTATTTTAGCCGGGCTAGCTAGTTTATATTTAGCACCGCGACCCGCCACACGTCTCACGTTGATCGCTTTTGAAGAATTAATATTGCGTTGTGAATTTATTGTGATATTATTGTCTTAAAATTCATGTCTACTTCTAAATTTTTTTTTAAATTTAATGAAAGGAGTTTGTTTTGTATTAATTCGATCACGGAAATTAAATTTATTTAATTAATTAAATAAATTTTATCATACATATTAATAATTACGTAAAAGTTTCGTTTCATTTATTATTATTTTGTTAAAATTCAATGAAAATGCGAAATCTAGCGACAAGTACTTAGGACCCTTAACTGTTGTAATTCAGAATAGATATTTACGTGTTCCGCGGCGTGTTATCAGCGTGTTATCGCTCAGCGTGACACAGTTGCAGCTGACGTGACGAGGGACGGACGTGCCGTGTGTTCTAGACATTTGAATTAGTGATGTGTTTGTGTGGTCGATATTTAGGGTGTTATTCTGAGTATTATAATGGCGAATTAATATGTTTGTGTGTGGATTGAAAGAACGATGGTTATTTGAGGACGTTACTAAAACTTGTTTAAATATTTGTATTAAAATATTGCTTGTGTTGTTTGTTAAAGACAATCTTTTGTTAATTTTGATAAAAACAGTTATTATGAGTCATTTAAAATAAATAAGAATGCAGTTAAAAACTAATCAATGAAAATCTATTTTAATTTAGGAACATTGTCTTTAATTTGAAAGTAATGAAATAGTTTCGGAAGTATCAATAGCCTAATGGTTATGGGTTTAGTAACGATCTATCGGTCGCGGATTCGAATCCCACAATTCGACTATGTACTTGAACCATATCTTAACACAAGCTTTTTCCACCTTACCAGGAATGGTTACAAAAAATATTAGTAAATTAACAAAAATCTAGTATTTATCAAAAAAAGTTTCATATTTTCTTCCAATATTTTAATTACCTTTACTTCCTAATAATAAATAGGTTCTTATTCATTAACGTTATTTATCAATAGTCATTATAAATTATTAAATATCGCGTGAAATATTAACAATAATTGGTCCGATTAAGTTATGTGGTAATTGGTTAAATTAAGTTGAAGCAGAAAATGTTGCCGATGCGCAAAGTGGCCCATAGAGCATGTTTCATCGTTAGCAGAACTGTCTATATGACTTGTAAGTTATCTTTACATAATTTACTTAACTTATTAACACTCAGAGACATTAATGTCACTAAGGGAGCCCCTTCACGCTTAATTCGAACTAGTTGTATTGGAAACTATGTCGCATATTATGAGAATCACTTTAAACTATTAACTATCGTGAGACATTTCACTATACTACTTATAAAACGGCTTAACTCACGTGTAACTCGGTGTCAGTACCGACTAGTTTCG
>JAODUI010000019.1:2853528-2866594 GCA_027563995.1 Papilio gigon | reverse complement strand
TCGAGCCCATCGGGGGCTCATCTTCAGGGTGAGTGGGAACGGTACTATCGCGCGTTCGCGGCCCGTCGCTCACTGTCGGTACTGACACCGAGTTGCACGTGAGTTAAGCCGTTTTATAAGTTATATACAAAGTAACTAGTTAAAGGATTTCTTTGTATCAAAATATTAGCAATTTTTTTATTAATTTACTGACATTTCTTTTGCCACTCCAACTAAGTTAAGCATGTTAGGATATGATTTAAAATAATCGAATGGCGGGATTCGAACTCACGACCACGTGATCGGAAACCCGTACCCTTAACCATTAGGCTATTGATCCTTTAACATTATTTAAGTTACTTTGTATCTGGTTAAAGTAATTATTAATTTTACCACCTTTTTCTATTATTAAGAAATTTAGGCGAAATAACACGCGTTAAGTTCTTTTAGTTTAATAGTTAAGGGTAGACTACCGATTTAACGATCGTAAATTCGAAACCCACCATTTGATTATTGTAAACCATATCTTAACAAAAGCTTTTTAAAGCTTATCTGGTAGGTTATTAAAATATCAGTATATTAATAAAAATCTACTGTAAAATTTTGGTTTACAAAATACAAATAAAGTCAGAACTTTTTAACAGTCCTTTAAATTTCTAAAATCTAAATTAATTAGCATACTACAACCTAAATAAAAGCCACAAAAGTATATCGTCACTTATTTTACCAAAAAAAACCGATATCTTTGTAACAATAGTAGTGATGAGAATTGTACGTGGTGATTACCGACCTTCTGATGGTGAGCAGCTCGCTCGCCGCACCTCCGCTCCACTCGCTGACGCAGCCCCACACCTCGTCGCCCAGCTCCAGCGACACCCCGGGGCCTGCGTCCAGTACTACACCTGGAGATTATAGAATTTCACAATTAGATTCACTTTACATAAGTAATTCTATAAAATCATCAACCTGCCCTTTACTCTACAGAGGGTCGGCACAGTCGGCACTCTTCCATACATCACTGTCAGCTCATATCTGAACTCACATCCTTCTTACACATGTAATATTTCACACAATCCATCCACGCCTTCGGCCTTCTTCTATCTTTATAGCCATCCACATTCAATCTCATCACCTTTTTGTTTATTTGACAATCATCTCCGAAAATAAATGGTAATAAAAAATAAAGTGAATTACGATCGATAACATATAGTAATTAAAGTCGAGTGAGTTTCGATCGAGTATATAACTATAAAAAGAAAGAAAAAAATGAACACATTTGTATAGTAACTTGTTAATTTAGTAATGAACAAAAAAAAACCAATGGATTGAGAACCTCCTGTTTGAAGTATGTTAAATAAAACCAGTTCCCTCACCGGCGAAGCCTCTTCCGATTGATAGTTGCGAGCGCGTGACGAGCGGGCGCAGCGCGGCGGCGCGCCCGCGCAGCACGGCGCGGTCGCGCGCGCACACGCTGAACGCCTGCACGCGCACTAACACCTCCCCGGGACCCGCACCTGCGCACAACAAACACTCACATATCATTTCCATATATAAATAGCTTAATAAACTAAACGCCAATAGCATATTAGTGTAGTGTAGAGATTTCTGATTATATGATCCAGAATTCGAATTCTGCCCATTAAACTATTGTCGTAAACCATGCAATAGTACAAAAAATATAAGTAAATCAACAAAAATATGCGGATATTAAAAAAGGATGAGCAAAAAAAATCATTTTTTTCTATAATAAAATTTTCCCGTAAATGCAAATACGACCCCCTCCCCCCTCCTGTCTATACCCCTAAAGATAATTAGGCTATAGAGAGCATAGTGTAACGAATGAAACTATTTAATTAATAAATAAAAGTAAGTTCGAGAGAATCAGTGGTAGCAATAAACAGGTTCAAAAAACTTACTGTCGAAATCAAACATTAGTAATTATAGTTAGTAAATAAAAGCGAGTTACAATCGAGAACCAGTCGTAGGAACTAAACAAATGAATTAAAATCGAGAACAAATAATAATGATTATTGTTAACGCAAACCTGGCGTGACTGCATCGTCGACCAGCAGCACGGCCCTGTCGGGCTGCGCCAGCAGGGCGCGCGCGTGCGGCCCGCTCGCCACGCGGCCCGACGCCCGCAGCCCTAGCAGCAGGCCCGCGCTGCCGCCCAGCACCACGCCGCACGCGAACAGAGCCACACTTCGACGCCACACTTAAATAATACACAAGTCTTTCAATATGAAATTGAACATTTTTTCATAATCTCTAGAAGGCTTGCCTCTGCTCCCCACCTTCACTGATGGCGTATAATTTAAAAGCGACTATAGCCTGTGGCGTCACTCCTCAGCGCAGACTAGTGTGAAGTCAGTGATGACGGCAGTTGTCACAGAGAGGTCGCATCAATGGGACTTAGAAATAAAACTATAAAATATATTAAATCTTTAAGCCTAATGGTTGATTGTAAGGATTTCCGATCACGTGGTCGACAATTCGAATCCCGCAATTGGACTATTGTCGTATATCATACCCTAGCACAAGCCTAAAGCTTAGTTGCAGTAAGAAATATTAGTAAATTAACAAAAATCTGCTAACAATTTACAAAGAATCTTTCTAACGCAAATGTACCTCTCTCATATAAAAAAAACTAAACCAGAATATTTGACTCACTTCTATCTTTAAACAGTGCCACCAACTCCTCGTACAGCAGGACAGGCGACAGCGGCGGGGCGCCATCTCTGACCCGCTGCACCGCGTCCCTCGTCCACACGACGACGCGCTCTCTGCTCTCCACGAACAACTCGTGCTGCCAGAGCTCTTGGAACGCCTCATTTATCTACAAAGTTTTATTGTCCATGGTATAAATAGATACACCAATGGTTCACCGTCTACAAAGCAATTTTTTTTTCAATTTGCCAAAGCTAACAACTTCAGTTATAAATCAGCAATGATAATCTGCATTTACTAATGTATGACCACTGGACATCTCGCCCGTGGCATCATGTTCGTGACAGAGAAGACAGTTACCAAACAGAAGTAATTTCACATCACATATGTGACACAAGACATGACATAGTAGGTAGTTTCAATCTTAATACAAACTAAATATAAAACAGCCAACAATCATACATTCATCCAAATTGGCACCAACTTGTTTCAACACGATCAGGGACTATTCAGGGCGAGTGAGACTGGTTATGGAAGAGTCTCCGATGGGCTCGAAATTAGTCGATACTGACACCAGACGAATACGTGAGTGTTGGCTGTTTTATATTTAATTTATAATGTTATTAACAAAAAAAAACCTACCTCCTTAATATATCAAAAACATGTTATAAAATATTTGTATGAGGCATTACAAGATTGATATAATTGGCCCAGCTGATATATCTCGAAACTAAGTCAAGGATATTTGATTGAAATACAGCCAATATATAATTAATAAAATTGTAGTGTCTGTATGTAGGATAGGTGAACATATTACAGACAAACCAAACTTTTCGTCAGTTTTTGTTAGTGTTAGTCGAATGGTGTAATTTGAACCCACACCCGCTAGATGGGTACTCTGTACTCTTCACCATGAGGCTATCGGCACTTATAAATCTTGTTACTTATAATCTCACCCTCCTAATAAGTTCAGTTGTTTGTGAAGCAACATCCTGTACTCTATTCTTTCCTCCGTTGGCTGCTGCCAAAGCTGCTTCCTGAAATTTTGTAAAAACTATATAAAAATATTTTCAGTAAACATTCACTTATAGAGAAATAAATTATAATATAGCAGCATATACATATGGTCTCCGCAACCATGGCACAGATTTGACTAACTCTATTTGTACAAACAAGCCCTACACTTCAACATGTTTTAGGCAATATTATCATGCTATTAAAATGGGGTGGGAAAATTGTAAAAAACTGTTACGTGAGAATTTCATACAGATAAACCCACACAGAACTAGTTGGTTGTATAAATACTATCGATTACATAGTTGACCCTTTAGTAACTCCTAATAGGGTAGGCTCTGAGACCTTCAGTGGGAACGTGTAGCGAGCCGATGAAGATTCATCAGATGTGGAGATGAACATGATTGTCAGTACAAAATATGAAACTTTAAAAATAGCCAATGTACTTCAATATATAAGCTTAAAACAACAAGGATAATAATTCCTTTTGAAATAACATTACATTAAGTCAAATATTTACTTTGACAAAGCAACAGACAGTAGCAATCTCTTGTATAGAAGGCCATGACCAATGGGGTAGCTGTGCTAGCAGAGTAAGCAAAAATCTATTTCAAGATTTACAAGAATAGTCATTTTTTATCAGTAGAAATTAAATTTGAATCTATCACAGTGCTATTAAGGCTAGTATTATAGTTTTTTTACTGAAAACTTTGTGTCTACAATAATAATGAAATAAAGTATATTTAAAATCAATGAAAACAATCAAAGAAAACATTAAATATTAGCTAGAGATCTGATATTATAAAGAATTTTTAAAGAGTTTATGCACAAATTAGTTACATAAGTTTCATGGTCATTTCATTGCAACTGGGCCAATGACATTGAAATGATAATACATTATCAATCTAAACGATAGAAATCTGAACTGTTTTCCGGAAATATATTTAAGACGATGGAATATAAAGTGAAGACAAAGTTCTATCGAAATAGAAAAGTTTTGTTAAGCTTGTAACTTACTTGTAGTGCTTCCAATTTCTCCCCAGCACGAAGTTTAAAATCGTCCATGTCAGTGGCACGTTAGGAGGGAACTTCTTTTCCCAAATGGTTAAAACTCATGCCCAAAACCTTAACCTTTGGACAGAACCCAACCGAATTTCTGCGCTCTCAAAATAGATCATAACTGCCATTATTTACGGTCGTTCGTTGTTTTAACATGCGTTAAAGTTTCGTTGCAGGAACTCTGTTGTTTTTATTAAATATAAATTAATATATTGTGTTACAGCATATTAGAATTATTTGTTTTATGCAAACATAACCCTTTTTATACAAACATCTGTAAAAAATTGACATTGACAGTCAGTCAACTTGTGACTTTACGTTCCGGATCATGCAATGAAACCAAACAAACTAAAGTTTAAAATGTGGATATTTTGATAACATTCAAATATTAAATACAATTAACAAATAAAAACAACTTTTTAATACTAAAATAGCTTATATTTTACTGTTTTACAATTTACTTAATCTGTATTAAGAATATCTAGGGGTATTTCATTTTCTCCGCTGTCCGCACTCTCAAATGGTTCTGGTTTGCCGATTAGTATTTTCTCAATCCAAGTTCTGCTGAAGGAGACCTAGAAATATATATTTTTTTTATTTCTTGTCATATTACGTTATCATTGTTGGCCATAAACATCAAAAATAAGTCTAGTCAATAATGGCCTTGCTACAAAAAAACGAAAAAATAGATTTACCTTAGCGAATATTCCTGGTTTAGACTTATAAGCGCATTCCTCTGTGCCGGAGAAAAGCGCGATACCGTACAGTGTGCCCGCTCGATTCATACCGCTGAAGTGTACAGCCGGGTCGCCAGTGTCGCCCTGTCCAAAATATACATGTTCAAGATACTAACAGCCCTTTGACTATGAAAGAACGAATAAAGTATTTCTATAATTGAAGAAATATCTTTTACAAACCGTCCATCGATTCATCATAGATGTGCAACGTATCTGGAACCTTTTTTGTCTATGAGCAGCTCTGGCCGCTTGCTTTTTTACTAAAAAAAAATGTTACTAACAGCACACAAAGCGACGCCTCTAGTGACACTCTGAAGGCAGATGTGGTCGTGCTGTAGATGGTAATCGTTGCCGTACATCAGCCGGCACTCGGCACGCGGCACTTCTCGCACTATCATTCGTCTCAGCTCCTGATTCTCACCCTCCCTGATCTGACCTGTCACCTGTACAAATGTTAAACAATTTAAACGACATTTATTTTTATAACACTGTGGAATAAACGAGCGGCAAGATGATGAAGTGATCATCGCCATGGACATGTGCAATACTAGAGGAATAAATCTTGGTTTGTGGGAATATCCTGGATAGGGGCGTTCGAGGACGTATTGTCGTCGTGATCTTTGGGTAGATCTAAGCCCAGCAGTGACCGTCGTGTAGCTAAGATGATGATGATCAAATCTTTGTTAATACACATCTTTAATTAACAAATTGACTGATTCAGTTCTTAGAATAAGTGAAAGATACCGCACGCATGAAAATCGAACCACTCTTTAAGTTATCACAATGAAATTGTCAATTGTATAAATCTAAAAACATATATAAGCCCGGGAAAACAGTAATATCTTTCATAGAATATAAACATACTTACAACAGAGCCGTACCCAGTGACAATGGTCTCTCCGAACATGAAGGGCAGTGACGTTTCAGCGAGTGGCAAAGTCACCGCTTGTATTCTGTTGTTATATGTAATTGGGGCGTTTACCTGCAAATATATTGTGTTACAGCTTAGCTTAGCAGCACACTTACTCAAACAAATAATCACAAAAAATAAATTGGTTAATATGTGTTTAGTATATTGTAGTTAACGAGCAAGCAAAGTGACCATTTGATAACGCGTTGCCTTTAACACGTTCGCTGCGAAACGAGGTCTAAAGCATCGCTAATGCAACATCCTTGTGGTGCGGCAAGGAAAAACGTGTACTTCACTGTGGTGTGAAGGGCATAACTTTCTTAAAGGAGGGGGCCTAATGGACCGCGTGTCACACTAATATCTAGTCACGGAGCGGGTCGATAACACCTCGTACCACAAGGACGGCAAGTACGCAAAACTTTGTGACGCAGCGAATATGTTAATCGACAGTGGCTAGAACTCTCGGGAAGAGGATAGTTCCCCACCTTACCTGTCCCATTCCTTGTAAAATTCGCTTCCCAATCGCATCGTTTCCTTACTAAAGTTACACTGACCTTGACCATAGCAAGATTGTGTTCAGGATAGTACTGGTCCATTTTGTAGTCGGGATGCCTCTCCACGTTGGTGACCGCGAGGATACGGCCCCCGAAGTCGCGGAACACGGAGCCCATGCGCACTGTGACCTCCTCTTTTGATACGCTGTAAATATTGTGATAGATTTAATATTATAGGAAAACTAAGAGCGACACGAACATACGGGCGGAACCTTTCGAATTACATACACATTTCGATGAGAAAAACTTTTTTCAGAATCCACGAATATTTTCAAAAAACTTTAAAAAGAAAATTCTCTGTTGCTTCAAAATCATAAAGTAGTTCTAAAGAAGAGATTATCTTCGAGGGAAACGCTATATAACAGCTCTTAAGAAAATTAAATAGATTGGTTGTGTCAATTACTTAGAGCACGAATGTGCGGCCCGCAGAGATATCTCACATTGTTCTATGTAGCCGTTGGATAGAAAAGTATTACGACCACTGCTCTATGCGCATCTCGATGCCAAATTTTATCCAGATTTGATTAGTAGTTCTGGTGTTAGATAACAAACATCCATCCATACAAACTTTCGCATTTATAAGACTAGGTTCGATATTATTTTGATAATAAAGTACTCAAGAAATAAGATAATTTTGATGTTTAATTTGCAACTTTTAGGTCCGTTTCCCGTTCAGCTTGCTTTGGGAATAGCAGTGTTTTATTTAAAACAAGCCCTCACGCGTTGAAATACACTTACACGTTAGTGGATATAGGTCTTATTATAATAATTGCGATGGCACGATATCGCGCAATATTACGATATAAAATAATAATTACTTACTAATCAAAACACTGTGCAGCCGTGAGAACCCACTGCTTCCCTACAATTGCTCCTCCGCACCAGTGTTTTCCGTGCAATCTGTACACACCAGCAATGTTTATACTTGTACAGATAATAGGACATTATTGGAAAAAAACATCAATATACTGACAGACTTATAACACTGAAACAAAAGAAGAATCAAGAACTTCAATATCTAGCTACAGAGTTGGTACAAATTTATTGGACTCCTTCCCACTTAATATGACTGTAACCTGTCTTGTCATCTTATGTTTTAGGGCTCACTCAATATCACTTTTTAGAGATTAAACTAAACAGGGAACTGAACGATCTATAATAGAATTGATATATACAACCATACTCGCAAAATTGATATAAACAAATAACGTTATGATCAGATGATAAAAAAATATTTTGAGAGAGAAAATTTAAAAGATGTTGAGAAAAAAAATATTAAATGTGATGTTAAAAACCTACACTTAAATCTCTTGTAAAATTTATTATAAATAAAAATGTTTAGTTCATCGTCATCAGCTGTCTGCCCACTGGACATGAGTTCCTCAATGCCTTGCACAGTATACGGTCCTGCTTCCGTATACTACTTCCAGCTGTCAACACTAATGTTATTTCTGTGTACGCAAGAGATAACGTTTTATTATACAATGTTTATTTGTTTATCTTTTCATTAAATAGTTCTAGAATAATTATTAAAGAAACTAGCAAAGTAATTATTGTTCAAAATTCAATTTATCGCACATTTTCTAGAAAACTGTACTAAAAGTATAAAATGTAATGGCAGCCATGTTTGAAATTTGAGGTTATGTTAGCTTAGAATATTGCATTTGATTGGATTTAATTCACCTTTTCGTACGTACTCTATCTTGTCTATGAGGAGCTTGTACAGAAAACGTAGATGTCTATTCTATAGTGTACGTATGTAAACATTGTCCAAAATAAACGTTAGTACATTGTTTTATTCCTTAACAAACTGTTGTTATCTGAAGTTTAAACATTTGCGATATTACGCAATAAGACAATTGAAAGTCGACAAAGTTAGCAAGCTATGTTTATAAACAGTAACAAAGGAGTTTTCGATATTCAGCAAACAATGTACAGATGAAAAATGTGGCGGCATTTCATCACAAAAGCGACAATCGTTAATAAAGTTTTAATCTTATAAAGTATTAAATTAAAGTCTGAATATTTTGATATCATATCAAGCCAGGGACGCAAGGTGGGGTAGGAAATTGTTAGAGTGGACACGGTTAGGGACCAGGAGTGTGGGGCGTCCTCTCTCCAGGTGGACCGACGACTTAGTGTTGGCAGCGGGATGTTGGATGCGGAAGGCGGCGGACCGCATACTGTAAATGCCATTGAGAACGGCCTATATCCGGCAGTGGGCAGACAAGGGCTGATGATGATGATGATACTGAGATATATATATAGTTATAAATTTAAGTTCACTTAATTTTTTTACGATTACAAACAGTCCATTGGTTCAAAGACTCCCCAGTCCCCCCCCCCCCACCGTCCAGAGCAATTTAAAATATTAAGAATATTCTAGAACCTTATTGATACTGTGTACGGATAATCTTCTAAGCAGACAAGTCCCGTCTCCGTTGTTAATCTTTTTCTTCTCACATGTGTTAAATCTTCCTCCATTTTTGGCGGGAATTCGCATTCTAAATCCGCTTTTATTGTTGATGCTGCGAACAATTCATTAAGTTCATTCAAAATAATGTAATACTGTTAAAATGTAGTTACAACAAATTGTTTCCACATTTATTTGACACATAAAACTTTGTAGGTTATGATACGGAAATGCGCCGCGGATGTCAAAACCGCTGACAAATAACCTAACCTAAAAATGAGATTAGCTTTGATTACTTTGAATTGTTATATCGCGATGAAGAATAGACTATACTTAAATTAATAAATATTACGAAATAAATTAGATCTGTTTTTAATAATTATTGTAAGCTTTAATTGCCAAGTAAAATTAAAATATTTAAGCGTCAACATGAGTTGAGATTGTTGTCAATCGATTCGAAATAATAAATGTATCCAAGATACAATTAAATGAACAACATTTTTCTTTTATTGATAAATAAATAATGCTTACCTGTTTCAACTTTCGTGTATTTATTATAAAATATAAATATAACGAACACAGCTAATCTAAACGGATGTTCCATTTTTTTAATATATATTTTACATATTAATGTTAATATGTTAACGTTTGAGGCTACAGATAAGCTCAGTGGCGGAGGAACGATTGCATTTCAACAGTTTTACGCAATATCATGTTTATACTAGGAACAATGGTTGGCTATAATAAAGCCGGCGTGTTTCATCAAGTTTTTTAAACACCATCGCGTATTGTACACGGTAACATGGGAGTTACTCACTTGAATACCATTTATAACGCCAGGTGCATTAGTTCATTCGATTTCTCCGTAATCTTAATAACACGTTCGCTGAGAAACGAGGCCTAAATCATCCCTAATGCAACTTCCCTGTGGTGCGGCAAGGAAAAACGTGTAGTTCTCCGAGGTGCGAAGGGTATAAATTTGTTAAAGGGTCCAATGGACCAGGTGTCGCACTAACGTCAAGTGACGGAGCGGGTCGATAACACCTCGTACCGCAGGAACGGAAAGTACGCAAAAATGGGTGCCGCAGCGAATGTGTTAATTTTTTTTTAATACGAAAGTCGCTGGCAACCCATATTTAGGTAGGCGCGGAGGACTGCGGGAAGGCAATGGAGATACAGAGGATGATGATAATGATGATAGAGCAGTGTTTCCCATGTCACAAAACATTTCTGAAACTTTTATCACACTATACATCATTTTTAACTTAAAAAATTGATTCGTTCACTTAAGTAAAAAAAAATAATTATATTTTAGGAAGAAATCACTGTGAAATTGTTGTCAAAATTGAAAGTAAAATTGTCCCCTTATCAAAGTATCCCATCGTGGGGCGTTTGCCCCACGCTGGGAAACACCGCGATGGACTCATTGAAGTGTTCTTTATTTGAATTTGAATTTGCATTAGTTACTACGAACAATATCAGAATGGAAAATATTCGTTGAGATAGTGAAGTTAATCGTATATTTACATATAAACACGACATTTACTCAATCGAGTCATATGTAATAAATAATTCACATAGTAAGCCCCGGTATTTGAACACTATTTCGGTCCGCCCGCGAGACTCGACACGTCAAGATACAGGCTGATGCGATTATCATTTGTTTTATATCTCAAACTGTTCCCGTCCGACTTTCCCTGCATTCAATTGTCACACAACATTTATTCCAATTTACTCCCTTCCTAAGTTTATTTTTGAATATTGGTAGATTTATGTTAATTCACTATAATGTTTCTTGAGAGTTTACGCTGTTATGCGAAAAAGAGACAGAAACAAGCCAATAGCTGTAAACAATAAAGGTTGCCAAGGCAACCACTAAAAATCAATTCTTAATAAAGACGTCTTTACTTGGAAATTACAGCTTTTGTTTCGTCTTCGTAGTCTGGAACGCGTATGAAACCGCACAACGATTGTCGTTTGATATTCTTTAAGTAATTGAACGTAAAAAAAAACTGTTTATTCCACGATTTTTAGTAACAACCGTGAACTTGACGAAACGACTCAAGTTGATCTGTATAAGAGTAAACAGGGCGAATGTTTAAACAACTGAAGTAGTTCAAACATTTTATATGTTTATTTAGAACAAATATATATTTCCCAAAATCAACTGTCGCGTAATATATTTGTTTAGATTTATGTTTGACGTCAAAAATGGCGTTATTACAGCTATGAACCAAATGAACAATCATGATACGTTGTTACGTGTTTTAAATGATCTTTTCAATTTATTTGACGATTTTCGAGAACATTCAAACAAGAGCCAATCGTTTGAAGCAAGGTTGTGGTTCTTAAGATGGTTTACAATAAACAAATTTTGGCTCGGCTCGCTATTGGCTCATATAACCGCCTACAACTGTATAAGACGCAAGTTCGGCCCCAAATGGAATACTGCTCGCACCTCCGGGCTGTCTCAGTACCAGCTTCTTCCATTTAACCGCATACAACGGAGACTCGAATCGTCAACGACCGAGAGCTTATCGATCGGCACGATCTCATGGCCTTGCGGTGGAACATCAGCTCCCTTTGCATTTTTTACCACATTTACCATGGGGTTTGTTCCGAAGAACTGTTTGGAACAATTCCTGCCGCCGAGTTCTGTCAATGGACGACACGACAGACCGCCAAGTATCATCCACACCATCTTGACTTGGCTGGCATTTCACAACAGTACGGTTTTCGCGCAATATTCTGCCGCGCTGTGGAATGATCTGTCCTCGGCGGTACTTCCAAACCAATATGTCCTTCAAGAAGCGAGCGTACCTCTATCTCAAAGGCCGGCAACGGATGTATGGTTCCTCTAGTATTGCAGGTGTCTGGGCGTCGATGATGACTTTTGTGATCACACCCCTCTTTTGCCCCCTTGTCGTATAAAAAATAGACCAAATTTTAAACTGCTAGGCTGAATGCTTCTACTGGTCGTAGCACGATTTTATATATGGAACAAAATTTATTTTCAATTCCAAGCAATAATTCCTGGGATTAGTGCGTTCTATGAAACTCTACAACTTTAATATATCAATACAGATAAAGGCTTTACTTTCCAGCAAAGCCTTTATCTTTTCTTCTAATCACGAATGTATTTGATAATTTTTTCCATTAAACGCATTTTGACTTCTGCTATAACTTTCGATTAAATTTATCAGAACCGAAAGCGCGAAATGAATAGAAAATGTTTCGACCCTTCAATATCGGATTCGAATCTCCTTAATATTCTTAATCTAGACCCACCTTTAGTCTAGGTGAATAAAAATGGTGGTTAAAACTTGTTACGAAACCTTATCGCGAGTTTACCTTTAAAGGTAAATTATGCAATTTTATCTGTTGACAAATAGAACACCATGTATATAATATATAACAAATATTGTGATTATAAAAGACTCTTATCTCGTGTACGATGGTTGTTCCGATTGTTTCAAAATAATTGAAATTAATATTTACTAGTATGATAAAAAATAATTATTAACTTATACTTAAAGACTGATTTAGTTTGAATACAGTGTGTTATTTTTTTGTGCCAAAAAAATGTTAGAAAAAGTAGAACAAATTGAACGTATAGGACATACAAGAGTGCAATGGATTTGGGCTTTAATAGGTATTTTTAAACTATTAAAACTTTCGTGAGACATTTCACTATATCACTTATAAAACGGCTTAACTCACGTGCAACTCGGTG
>JAODUI010000019.1:2827307-2846540 GCA_027563995.1 Papilio gigon | reverse complement strand
GAGCCCCCGATGGGCTCGAAACTAGTCGGTACTGACACCGAGTTGCACGTGAGTTAAGCCGTTTTATAAGTGATTTAATAGGTATTTATGAATTTATCATCATCATCAGCAGTCCGTTGTTGGACATAGACTTTTTTCAATGACTTCCACAGTATTTGAATTTTAGTATTTCATAGTAGACAGCAGGAAATCATTGGATGCGGAAGGAAGAGAAGTTATTGTGATAGGTCCACTGATCGTGATGTTTTCAAATTGTATTTTCACTGCCAAAACTTATTGTTGTCCAGCTCATTCTCATCAAATAAACAAACATTAATATTTTCAATTTTTTTTATTGGTACTTCGACATTGTAACTTGTAGAAAAACTAACCTAAACTAACCTTGGTTTCCGTTTTTGTAGTCAACCTGTTGTCCGCGAGTTGAGGCCGGCCCACACATCCTGTTATTCTTTAATTGTAATTATTTTCAGCGAATTCAACTTTACTGATATACGGTCTAGAGACAGGCTGGATGTCTCCAATGACAAGGGTCTTGCAATCGGATCCGTCACCGATCGGAACACCTCTCTCTGACAATGCGATCTCTTTGGTGGCCAGCGCTCTGTTCATGACAGCCACATTAAGTGTACCTTTTTACACGTACATTGCTGACAGGTATGGTCGACGACCTGCCACTATGTGTGTCACTGTTTTCGAAGGGGTAAGTACAAACGGTGACTAGTTCATAGTCAACCACGCTGACCCAGTGCGGGTTGGTTGACTTCACACATATCTTTGAATTTCTTCTCCTATTTGTGCAGGTTGCATCACGATGTTTTCCTTTACTGTAAGAACGTCAGATAATGGACATATAAAATTAGAAAATCGAATAACATATTGATGCACGACGGGAATCGAATCTGGACAATGTCGAGTGCGGTCCGGGTCGGTCGAGCGCCTAACAACTGCACCACCGACGCTCTATACAAAATATCAACTATAATAATTTTTAAATTGAGGTAGACTGATGGTGAGAACAGCTGTAGACGCCTCTTTGGACCAATGCGCCGCAGTTATCAGGGAAGAGTGGCGGCGGTTGTGAACCGTGTACCTAGTTGATGATGAACCTGTACGTGAAGCCTAGCGACGAAGATATATTAATTGGTGTTATCTGTTGCAGCTTTCATGGATAATCAAATTATCATCACCGACAAGTGTAGGTTTGATCGTCGCTCGAGCTTTGGCCGGTATCGGAGCATCTGGATGCTTCCTTGTAATCCCGATGTATGTGAAAGAGATAAGTGAGGACAACATCCGAGGTCTACTCGGCTCCCTGTTGATTATGGCGCAGAATGTTGGAGTTCTACTCATGTATACAATAGGAACGTTCCTTGATTACTTCACGGTTCTTTGGATAGCTCTATCAATGTCATTATTGGTTATAGTTCTAATGTTGAAAGCACCAGAGTCACCGGCGTTTCTCGTGAAGAAGGGTAAAGTTGAGGTTAGTATGCTATTTTATTTTAAATTCATCATTTTTTAATACGCAAAAATAGTACGAAGTTATTCTAAACTGAACATCTAGTTGATAAAGGCCAATCATAACTTATTAAAAATATTTTTAACAAGTAAAGTTAAATGTGGAAAAGCTATTCGGCAACATCATCAGCCATCGTCTGCCCACTGCTGGATATACCTTCTCCCATACCTTCACAGTATACGGTCCTCCTTCCGCATCCAACGTCTACCTTGCACCCTACGCCTGCACTTAGTCGGACAAAGTTAAATGTTATTAATTTAAAAATTAATCAAGCGGATATCTCAGCAAAGTTTCTGATGGAATTATAGGAAGCTGCGAAGACCATAGCTTATCTCCGAGGATTGGATGTCAATAGTGAGATTGTACAAAAAGAACTTGACGTAATGAAGAAACAAGAATTACATTATCAATCAGTGCCGAAAATATCTTTATTATCAATACGTAAGTGCCATCAATAAATTGACTTACAGTTACATAGTAAATAATAACAGTGTTTGTTTTATTAATTGGAGATGAACGCAAATAAGCTAGAAGTAGATTTAATTTTGGTTTGAACGCAACTAAGCTAAGAAGTAGATTTGATTCCAACGCGATTCATAAATATTTATGATAATATAATAAAGGATGTAGTACTTATTTCTATTAAATGTGTATGGATGGAGAAGGGAGTAAGGTGTGCCCGGGTCGAGTTGAATCGAAGACCGTAATATCTACTTATCCCCTAGATAACAGTCAACTGCTGGTTCATAAGTGCCTAATTATTCTTTTGTTTTTTTTCTGGTACAGTACGAAACAGTAACTGGCGTCGGATAGTCATCTTGACTCTCTTAATAATAACCGTGCATGCGACTAATGGGGCGGTGTCCGTGATCACATATGGTGCTAGTACCCTCGCTGCCAGCGGGATCCCGTACAGCATCAGCCCCGACCTGCAGTCGCTGAGTTTTCCCGTCATGATGATCATTGGGTCATTGGTGCTGATGGCCACCGTTGAAAGATTTGGACGAAAGGTTTGGAATTTTTGCGTACTTTCCGTCTCTACGGTACGAGGTGTTATCGACCCGTTCCGTGAGTAGACGTTAGTGCGACACGCGGTTCATTAGACCCCACCTCCTTTAACAATACATACTTTCCTATAAAATTTGTTCATCATCAACCTGCTCCTTTCTCTACGTAGTGTTACAGTATGTACTCCATACATCACTATCAGCTGCCATATCTGAACTCGCTTCTTACGGATGTAATCTTAAAAATTATCCATCCACACCTTAGGTCTTCTCTACCTTTGTATTCATCAAACATTTAATCTCATTACCTTTTTGTTTGTGTGTTTGCACTATAACATGTTAAGTTGAAAAACGTATGAAGTCATTGGAATGTCGAATTTATAAACTTTGTTAAGACAAATCTTAACATTTAAAGGAATTTAAAACATTTTAAGAAACACAATAGTGTTTATTGTTAAAGATACAAGATAGTACACTTTTGTATAACGCAATCGCTGTGACATCAATTTTTGCATACTTTCCGTCACTGCGTGGAGGTGCCATAACCGCTCCGTTACTGGTTATTAGTATGACACGAGGTCCATTAGACCCCCACCTCCTTAAACAAAGTTATGCCCTTCGCACCACAGAGAAGTACACTTTTTTCCTTGCCGCACTACAGGGATGTTGTATTAGGGATGATTTAGACCTCGTTTCGCAGCGAACGTGTTAATCTGTGATATAACCATAATAATCATAATTATTATTTAGTTACAACATATTAGCTGCAGCAGCTAAGACTTCGCCGACTTGAATTTGAAAAAAATAAACATAATCAAACTCACTCATACTGCTATCTTCTTGTAAAAGTCTGTCCAGTATATTTAACACAGATTATCCATGGTGTAAATTATATATATAGACACAGATTTATTATTAATCTTAACACTAGATAGTTATTTTATTCAGCATATAAATACTAACGACATGTAAACAGCGGTCTTTAGCTTTGGTACGTTTTAACGTTACTCATTATTTCATCTTCATCAGCCTTTGTCTGCCCAATGCTGGACATACCTTCTCCAAAGCCCTCCACTACTTCTCACCGTTATAACGAGTCAGTTCTAAATGTTTTACAGTCAGGTTGAATCCTGTAATTTATGATCAAAAACAGGTTAAAAGAAACTAGTCGATTCAGTGACTTGTTATTTTGTGCAAATAATCGACTTTCAATTTGTTTCTGGGTTGCAGCCGCTGATGGGATTCTGTTTGATGCTGTCGGTATGCTCTATGGGTGCTTTGGGAGTGGCGCTGCTCCTCCAGTCGAGCGGCATCAGTCCGCCCAGCTGGCTGCCAGTCGTCGCCATGGTTGGAACCGTCTTCGGCTACGCGACCGGCGTGTCACCCTTGCCTTTTATAATAATGTCAGAGATATTGAACTTTCAGGTATGTTGTTGCGCATTTATTATTAACAATTATGTTATTTCGAAATAGGAGTTTCAATCGTCGCATACCTGATCGGAAATCTTGACTATACTTGGCTATACATTGACTATTTCTTCTTCCAGATTCGTGCGAAGGTTATGGGTTTGGTGGTGACGTACTCTTGGTTTATGAACTTCATGCAACTTATTATCTATGGCCAGATATCTTATTACTTCGGTCATCATTCCATTTTCTTCTTCTTCGCCGGACTAAATCTTTTTGGTTTCTTCGTGTCTCTATTCTTACTGCCAGAGACAAAAGGGAAGAGTGACGAAGAAATTGAAATTGCAATCAAGCAGAAATTCTCTAGGAAATGTTTTTAATTTTATTTTTTAATATATTTTTTTTTTTTAAAAAAAAATATATTTTTATATTTATTTATTCTAAACCAATTCAAAACCAGTTCAAAATTAATGGACTAGTTAACTTTGTTTACACAATAACAACAAAATTTTCCTTTATAATATAGACATTACTTATTCTAATATTATATAAACAAATATTTACATGTGTTACCTTATGTAAATTGATAAATACAATTAGCACGAGATATATAACTAGAAACGGATGCTTGGAAACAACGGTTTTGATAAGAGACGTAGATAATTAAGTAAATATGTGATATTGATAACCAGCGTCGCATTATCCTTGACACTTCGTTCATCATCAGCTCACTATACGTCCCCACTGAGGAGCTCGGAGCCTACCCTGTCTATTAGGTGACTAGACCATCGTCAACCACTTTGGTCCAATGCATTGACTTCACACATATCTTAAAATATCTTCGCCGATATATGTAGGCATCACGATGTTTTCCTTCACCGTAAGAGCGTCGGATAATGTACATATGAAATGCGAACATCGAAAAAAACATTGGTACACGGCGGGGATGGATCCTGGACAATGTCGAGTATGGTCCGGTCTGGTCATGCGCACCGACCCTCGACGGACACTTCTTTAGTACCAACTATGTTAATCAAAATTCGTCGACCTAGCTTTTTCCCTACGTAGTGTCGACACAGTAATCCATACATCTAAGTCAACCGTCATCTGAACTAACACCCTTTCGTATATCTTTCACACGATCCACACCTTCGGTCTTCTACCTTTATAGCCATCCACATTCAATCTTCACCTTCTTGTTTATATGCTCTTCGCATATGTCCATACCACGATAAACTTTTGCTACTCAATTCTGTCACTGGCGCTACATTCAAACTACCCCTAGTATATCCATTTTCGACTCTATCTATCTTTTTATCTTTATAATTAATATAACCAATTTATGACCAGCCAGTTCCTAACTTTCTCTACTAATATAAAAAGTATTGTTTGTCCACAGTCTTTACTATACAGTCTACCGGTTATTCAGTTTGTTTACGACTGAGTAACATATGTTTGTTCATTTCCACTCTATCTATATTCTTATGTCTACATTTGTATGATTTATAACTCAAATATTATATTTGATCATTTTTCTTTTAACAATTATTTGTATTTAAGTATAAATCCGTGATTATTGAAATCTTACGAAAATTATAAAGGCGAAAGTTATTTATTTACTTATTTATTAAGACAAGCCAACAGCATATATAAAAAAAGCTATTACAATAATCACAATTACACGCTTGTACAAATAATTTGACGCATTCGATTTTTACACTGTTATATATTTACAATTTTTTACAACTTTTTCCTGAACGAGTTCAGACTGTCACTAAATATATCGACATCAATACTGTTACAGAAGTTATATTCGTTGCCCAGGATGTTCCGGAAACTTAACCAGATCATCGGTCCATCTTGCGCGAGGCCTACCCACGCTGCGTCGTCGATATATATATTATATAATATATATCATTCGTTAGAAGACTTCTCCACAACGCCGTCACGAGTCTCAAAGAATT
Organism: Papilio gigon; assembly: GCA_027563995.1. Taxonomy (NCBI): domain Eukaryota; kingdom Metazoa; phylum Arthropoda; class Insecta; order Lepidoptera; family Papilionidae; genus Papilio; species Papilio gigon. The sequence goes on along the minus strand of JAODUI010000019.1, from coordinate 2,840,643 downwards.
TTGGTATAGATGTAGGACATAGTCTGGAAGAACACATAAGCTAGTAATCATTTTTTTTACATAATTCCGAGCGAACGGAGAAGCGGGAGACAGTTTCGTCGTCATCGAACCCAACAGCATCCTGCGAGGCAGGCTGATAACCAGCTCCATAGGTCTAGGTCTTATCTTAAACCATGAGGTGTCAGCTGATCCTGGGGCCCATTGCTGTTGGACTAGTGATAAACGTTGTTATCAAGTTCACTTTTTTTTGTTTTTTCACTATCCATATGATATAGAGTTTTTTTTATTTCATTCATTATTGATTTATCATCAGTCTGTGTCTACCCACTGCTGAGTATGCGGTCCTCCTTCCGCATTCTACTTGCTAAACTAGTACTTACGATCTTTCGACAACATCATTCCTTGGCATCAGGTGGGTAGGTCAAGCGTCAGTTTAGTTTTCATATTAAAAAAAACCACCGACTTCCTGTCCATACTAAGTCGTCGGTCTTCCTGGAGATGCGGCGTCCCGTACTCCAAGTTTCATGTAATTTTAGAAAATGGTCTGATTATTTACAAGTTACGCACCATTTAATGAAACAATGATATGTTTTTTTTTATATTACTGCATTGCATTACTCGACGTGTCATAAAGCATCAGGCGATGGTTACATTGCGTAATTTTAACACGTTCGCTGCGGCAACAATTTTTGCGTACTTTCCTTCCCGCGGTACGAGGTGTTATCGACCCGCGCCCTGACTAAACGTTAGTCCGACAAACGGTCCATTAGACCCTACTTCCTTTAACAAAGTTATGCCCTTCGCATACCAGAGAAGTTTTTCTTTGACGCACCACAGGGAAGTTGCATTAGGGATGATTTAGACCTCGTTTCGCAGTGAACGTGTTAATACAAAAAAAAAATCTGTAGCAACTCTCTACGTAATTTAATAACTTCTACATTTCCAGTTACCTAATACATGTAAACTCGCGTTTTATTTACATGCCAAAAATGTCCGAGACTGTTTGTTTAGCGTTTAGACATGTAAAAAAAGCTTAAATCGTCACTCTGCGTGTTTATTTAGAAATTAATAAGACTTGTCATTTTACGTTTAAACAAATATACTATTATATATAATTAAATAATATTAACACAATATGATATAGTTAAGGGTGTTCTAAAACATATGAAAAAATAATTCAAAATATAATTTATATGATTAAAATTACACCTAGTTCGAAATACAAAAGTGAGGTATTAAAAAAAAACTACGACGGTATTTTATTGGGGTAACTTTTATCAGTGTTGTCATTTCGAAAATCGACTCTTGATTAGACATCAAATCACGTAGACGTAAAACACTCTATCTATAGGTTATCCATCTATGTTATTTGTAGTACAATATAACAGTTGATAGCAGTCCTTTTATGATATAATCTAAGAATAGCATAATAGTTAAGGTTGCGGATTTCAGATCAGTTCTGAGTTCCAATCCCGACTTCGACTATTGTAAACTATATCGTAACACAAGCTTAGAGCTTAAGAAGTTTAGCTTTGTGAATGGTACGAGTAATTAACAAAAGACTGCTAATAATTGTATGGTTAATCAATTTTTTTTAATTACTGTTTATGGTTCAATATGTTGCCAGTATTTCGTAGTTCTGCCAACTTAAACTGTTTTAACCGACTTCATATAAGAGAAGGTTTTCAATTCATCTGTATGTTTTTTTTTATTGAACAAATGGATATCCTGTATTCAATAAATAAATAATCTATACGTATAAAAGGACGGTTACAAAGCGATCTTATCGTGCCTACATTTGATTTCTCTAAACAAGTGACAGACAAAACAAGTGACGATCTAAAATTATTGCAACAAGTTTTGATAAAAAAAGTAATTTCAATTAAACCTCTTTTTAATTTTAATTTTGGAAGTTTATTTATTTTTTTTAATATGTTGGATACGAAGCTTATACGTTCGGGAAACACAAGGATGCAATGGATTTTCGCTCTGGCCGGTAACTTTATTTCTTTGTTTTTTCTAAATAGCTAACAACGTATTCTTTGTGTTAATATTGTATTACATTTCAGCCAACCTCGCTCTATTGTTGTACGGACTTGAAACTGGCTGGATGTCGCCGATCACAAGGTCTTTACAATCCGATCACTCACCGATTGGATCACCTTTAACGGATACTGAAGTGTCTTTAGTGGCCAGTATTTTATGTGTATTCGCTTCGTTCAGCGCCCCATTTTATTCATACATCGCTGATGTTTACGGACGAAAATGTGCTGTCTTAGCTGTACCTACTTTTGAAATGGTAAGCTCTAATTATTCATGTAATCCTGGTACCTATTGTAATCTACAATTTGGACGGTAGATTAATATTTTAAACTATATTTTACTATAATTTGCATAAATAATATAAAGTAACGACCAACAAGCGTGATCATGTCATTCTATGTGTCAAAAAGTCGGGCCAAAAGTAACCTCATCCACCAATCAATGTATAATACCACGGACTGCATAATTTTCAAGAATGGAGAATACATAAGTGTTGTTAAATGGCTTACACTATATTATAGAATTGGTTTATAGTCCTCAAATGCCCACAACAAAGCCGACTGTGACGTTACCGCCCTCCGGTGGCCATTTCATCAAATGCAATTAGCCGTCTGTCTTTCTATTAGTTTATCTACTCTAAAGAGTGACGTATTTAGAGTTAAGAGTAACTTTTAATGTCAAAAGCTTTGTTTCCTTTCGAAGAATACTAGCTAATATTCTTTTTTCAGGTGTCATGGATTATAAGATTGTCGTTCCCATCGTCAGTGGGTTTGGTGGTAGCGAGGGCGTTCGCCGGCCTTGCCTCCGGTGGTTCCTTTATCGTAGTCCCGATGTACGTTAAGGAGATCAGTCAGGACGATATCAGAGGGCTCTTGGGTTCCTTACTTGTGATGGCACAGAATTTCGGTATACTCTTCATGTATATTATCGGCGCCTATCTGGATTACTTCGTCGTACTCTGGATTGTACTAGCGTTGTGCATATTGACTATTATCTTAATGATCAAGATGCCTGAATCACCCAATTTTTTGATCAAAAAAGGGAATGTTGAAGTAAGTATAATTTTTTATGCTATCAAACTATTAAAACTTTCGTGAGACATTTCACTATACTACTTATAAAACGGTTTAACTCATGTGTAACTCGGTGTCAGTACCGACTAGTTACGAGCCCATCGGGGGCTCATCTTCAGGGTGAGTGGGAACGGTACTATAGCGTGTTCGTGATTGAGCGACGGGTCGCGTACTGACGCCGAGTTACACGTGAGTGAAGCCGTTTTATAAGTAGTATAGTTTTATGCTATCATTATCATCATCAGCCCTTGTCTGTTATCGAATAACTAATTATTTAAAATGTTGATGATATTAAGTTCAGCACTATCGATTTATTACATCAAGTGAATTGCTTAAAAGTGGTATTATTACAGGAAGCGACAAAAACCGTCGCCTTCCTCAGAGGCTTGGACGTTGACAACGAATCGGTTAAGAGAGAAATTGACACAATGAAGAAGCAGCAGTTATATTTCGAATCTCTCCCTAAAACCTCCATGGTCTCTATATGTAAGTAAGGTGTTTTTTTTTTTTTATTTATTACAACGAGAAAGATCAATCTAATAAAGTGGGTCACATGCAGGTAGGCATACTAAACTTCTGCCTTATTTTGGAAAAAAGAAAAAAAAAACAGATTTATTTTCACACAATAATACAAAAAATTAGAAAAAAACAAATAACAAACAAAACAAAAAAGACATGAAGTTCCCCTCGCGGGCCAACACTTTGACTTTGTCGAACCTAATATAATGCGAGGTACCGGAACTGAAGGCGTGCTTCGCCACTGCTGAGGTGTTGCGTCTAATTTTAGGTAGAGACGTTTTGAGTGTCGATTTCTCATACATTTACACTAATTGTATACTCTTGGCAACTTTTATCCGTTTTATTGCTTTTTTTATAATGTGGCTATCCTATTTTTAGTCAAGAACAAAACCTGGCGCAGTCTGGTCATCTTGGCATTCCTGATCATCACGGTCCACGCGTCAAACGGATCATACGCTATCCTTAATTACGGCTCCAGCATACTCGCGTCCAGCGGTGTCCAGTACAGCATGAGCGCGGAACTGCAGTCATTGAGTTTTCCTGTTATGTTGATCATTGGTTCATTGGTGTCGATGAGTTGTGTTGAAAGATTTGGACGAAAGGTTAGTCTTTTTCTGTATTCATATATTTTAATGAATTATAAGAAAAATAATATAGCACGATAATTGCTTTGTTAACAAGACGCTACACACTATCCTTCGTTTCTATGGAAAGTTTAAATTACGTAGACAGAGATACGTTAAGTTCCGTACACGACGGCTATCACATTTTTCGTCTTTGTATAAAAAATGATGAGATAAATCGTACTGATTTCGTAAAATAAATGTAACTAGTGTAATATAGTCATATGAGAAAAAAATGTTCTGCAATACACACTTTGAAATTCATCGATTTTGGTGTATTTAATTTTATTTAATATATGGTTTAGGGTTTTGATTGGAATCCGGTAAAGTTGGTTGGTCTATTTTAGAGCAGAACAAGGGACAAACAAGCAAGATTTAGCTTATTTATTTTTCTAAGCTCTATTGTGGTAATGATATCCTAATTGGTTATCATTTTTCAGCCGCTGTTGATGGGCTGTTTGTTCATATCAGCGTGTGCCACTGGCACCATGGGTTGTGGAATGCTCCTCCAAGCGAACGGTATAAGCCAGCCGAGCTGGTTACCAGTATTGGCTATGGTCTGTTCGATCTTCGGTTACGCAGCTGGTATTTCTCCTTTACCTTTCATCATTATGTCGGAAATGTTTAACTTCCAGGTAATTATTTAACTTTCTATTTACTGTCTTCAAGTGTAGGCAGTGATTACGGATTTTTATTTGGCACATCACTATTAAATCCGGATATAGGGTAGGATTTAGGAGCTTCCGTGCTCTATAGGACTGTATTGATGATGATGATATTGCTGACAGATTTTTATTATTTCTTCATACATCTGCATACACGGTCGTCAATTATAGTAACTCTTACTGCGGTACTTAGTCACTAATTGGCTATTAATAGACCCTTAGGGTAGGTTCTTTATACTAACTTTGCATTAAGGTTACTTAAACGACTTTAATAACGACATTTCCTTACCTATAGAGCGTGTGTCATCTGTTAATAATTGTGTTTTCCGTTATAGATACGTGCGAAGGTTATGGGAATAGTGCTAATGCATTCTTGGTTCATATCCTTCGCGCAACTGATGCTGTATGCCCCGATAACCGCCGCCCTCGGCATGTATACCACATTCTTCTGTTACGCCGGTATTAATATATTTGGTTTCTTAGTAACAATCATTCTGTTACCAGAAACCAAAGGGAAGAGCGATGAACAGATCGAAGAAGAGTTTAGAAAGAAATAGACGACAGATTAATGGAGTTCTTTTGATTAAAAAAGACTTATTGCGTGAAATTTTGATAAAAGACTATGCTGACATTGACGTCAAGAAGAAGGAATACAATTATTTGTATGTGCCAAGAGATTATTGAATTAAACGATTCGCTAGTTCGAATAATTGCTATGATTTATAATCAGGCGTTATCGGATTTATTCCTTAAATGATTTGTTCAAATGCCGACCAAGATACGTCCTTTTGCCGTGAGCGGGGAAAAAAGAAGTATGTTCACGACAAACTATTTACGGTTGTTCAGTTGTTACTTACTGGCAGTCGCCAGCAAATCCGTTCGCGCGGGAATAAAAAAAGAAAACTAACCATCGTGTTCCAGACCGTTTTACACCGATGCCAAATTTTATCCACATTCATGGAGCTGTTGTGGAGATACTTTTAAAAAAATGATCTTTAGCATCTATAATATTGATAAGTAAGTAAGTATCGACTGTATAGTCATAATAACCCTTGATTAAATGACCATCATGTCAAAGTTGTATGAGTCACCATTTCTAGGTTATAATATTTGTGGAGATAATGTACACAATATTACATTATACGTAAGTTGAAAATAGAATGTCGAGTTTCAATTATTTTTTCGTTTCTTTTTTTTTATTTTTTTGTTATTCCAACTTCGAATTGTACAAATAGATATTAATAAAAAACTATAATAAAAAGTTGTTCTGTATAAAACTTTATTACAATCTCTGTTCAGCCGCAAATTCTTTCACACGTGACCTTTTATTCGAACAAATAAGTTAATGTTGGTGGTACAAAATGATAATACGAAAATTGACGAGATGTCAAACTTGTACGTAAAGGAACATTATAAATTAAATATCTATAGTTATATTATTTTTAAAAAGTATTTACAACTTCGCTTGGTCAATTCAACCTTTTTGACACATAATTACATTCTTAAAATATACCATAAAGGATATAACCTTTTTCGTCGGATGATTCAAACCTACTGGTGATCACAGTATTTTCTTACATTAATTTATTTTTAAAGTTAATAATTTGATTCAATAAATATTCAAATAATTTTACACAATTGACGATGAAAAACGAAAAGTCCTTTAACTATTTTATTTAATTAAAGAGCATTTCTACTTTTTTTTTTAATGGTTTTGTTTTATAATTTACGCTTCGATCGATTCTCTTTCAAGCTAGCTACACATTTCAAGTGTTAACTAAAATGTCGGTTACCACTGAAGGTATGTCTGACTTAATAGATACTTTGTCAATGATTCAAATTCTTTAGAATGTTCTAGAAGTTTCCAATACATGTATCAAAGGCCAGTCATTAGAGAGTCGAGCCAAGCCCTCACGACGGGAGAGGAGACCCGCGTGAAGATGGTAGGGCTAGGATTACCGAGGCAGTTGTCTGATGTCCAACCGGATGTGACACCCCATAGACCATCGTCTGCTGTCACTGGTGCCCCCGCGTCAGGCTAAGATTGTAAAACATTAATTAATTGCGTTTAAATTTGAAAAAAAAAATGTTTTTATAAAAGAAATAAGATTGATGACAACATTATCATCATCCTTTGTCTGCCCACTGATGGACATAGGCCTTCCCTATTGCCTTCCACAGTGCGGTCCTCCTTCCGCATCCAGTGACTTCTTGACGTCCGCACTAAGACATAGATCGAAGGAAGGGAAGGCGCCTACGTATATCTTTATAATTAAAATTGTTTTCAAATTTCTTACTCACCAGGCACAAACTGTGATGCGACATGATAGGATCTAGACATAGACTGGACTCATCCAGGGTCTGGTTCAACGTCGACATGAGACTTTGGCACCAGCTCCACGGTATCATTTTTTGCGTCGACACCCGCATGCTGTTGGGTTGGACACGCTCCTGCGCTGACGATGGTAGCACCTGCCCTCGGACCTACGACAACATACTGATTATAAAATCTTATTCTGAGCTTCGTTATGACAAAAAACACGGACCTCTATAACTCAGCCCATAAGCCGTCATATATTGTGCCTATTTGTATTCCGCCTTTTTGGAATTGACGATGACATTTATTAGCGATGGTGAGAATTTAAACTAATAATAAAGACGGAATTAACTGTCAGTAACATCAACAGATACGTTTTAGCAAAATCTGTTATTACCAAGTAACGTTCTATCCAGTTGCCATGTGTTCTAAATTTAAAATTTAAAATTATTTTAAAATACTCACTATTAACCGTGGCCAATAAGTGGCCAGGAATTTCGCGCTTAGCACTTTCCCTTTAATTCTCGTCAACGGTATAGGTTTTAATGATTCATTATATTCAGCGGGAACGGCTAGTCGGAGTAACGCTACGTCATACGTTGGTTTCTTGTATGAATAGGCGGGATGGATGTCGACACCCTTGATAGGTAATAATGCACCTCCTTTCTTACAATTCACCGTACCCAGTCGAACCCTGAAGAACTTGATTGATTCTCTGACACTGGAAACAATTGAAAACTTAAGGACAAGGAACTTATATAAAATACATCAGTACGTAGTGATAACATCGGCTCATAATGTTCAAATGAAAAAAATGCATTCATGGCTTTATCTCTTTTAACAAATTCGCTGCGAAACAAGGTCTAAATCATCCCTAATACAACTAATATATCCCTAAAACAAAAGCGGCAAGGAAACACGTGTACTTCTCTGTGGTGCGGAAAGTACGCAAAAATTGATGCCGCAGCGAACGTGTGAACAAGATAATCAAAAGGATTAAACCATGTATCCCAAAGGTTATGTCTTAGTTCTCTTCCCCCACCCTGTCGTAAGAAAGAGGAAGGGAGCTGGATTTGATTGAGAAGAGGATCCTTGAGAAATACTCTCTACCTGTATTTCTGCGTCGATTAAAGAATAGGTCTTAGCTATTGGCGATGTCCAGTCACTTAGTTGTTTAGTGAATTAAGAGTTATTATAAGTGTAACAGGTGTGGGAAAGTATTTGTACCTTAGGTAATATGACAAAGAACAGAATAGGACGGTTTCTATTTTTTTTTTTATAAGAGAAGAGGGCAAACATGTCATGTAAGATTTTTTTTTCATCACTAATATTTTTAATATGTTATTTTAAGTGATATTAAATAAGAAAAACTCACTTATAAAACTCTCCCGCGACAGTGAGTACCCATTTCTTCTCGATCAGTGCCCCTGTTGCGTAATGGGTACCCTTCCTTTGTATGGACACTGAGAATGGATATCTCTGTGACCCACTTCTCACTTTGTATGCTCTTTCGCCTTTTTTAATCTTGTCTGTTGATAAAATTATGAAATACAGACGCTTTTGAATACTGAGAGGTTAGTAAATAAATTGATTGTTTTTTTTATTGTTTTATATGTTAGAACTATTTAACTTAAATTAAATTTTAAAGAATAGATTTGAAAAATGCTAATATAATGTAACAATAATGTTTTAGTATTAAAAAGTCAATAATTTTTTCGATAGAAAAAAATTATGATGGACCATGGATTTTTTTAAAAGAATTATTTAAGATATTACTTATAATTCTATCTATACAATTTTTATCTTACTTTTATATGTATGGATATTTGTTAGAAGATTTTAGAAGAATTTCATGGATTTGTATCGATTTTGTTAATGTGGCACACTGGCTGGAAGAATTCATTTGACTCCTATTTTTTTTTTAGTACCGGAGTCTTAGTAAAATCTAAGGATGTCTAAACTTTAAAAATAAAAAAAAATACAATAATAAATTCTCTTACCTTTTCCAATCTTGTTTCTTGTTGCGTTACCACTTTTTACGTGATCACTAACTTTTTTTTTCGAAAAACCTTTAGTACCTTCAGGGAAGAACTCCGTACTGTCAGAACCTAACGACGAATTCTCCATACTGTCAAAATGATCTTCGCGCTTGTGATATTTACCGTAAACTATAACTACACAAATTGAAATTAAACTAACCAAAACAAACGTGTGCCCCATGTTTGAGGCGGGAAATTATATAAAAAAAAAACAAAAATCTAAATTATTAAAACATTTATATGTTTGTCGTAACGACACCAAACTAAATGACAATGGTGTGAACAAAATATCTATGAGCCAGGTGTTAAATACACTGAATGGTGGATAAAACTAAAATAAATTAAAAAGGTACATTTCAATGGTAGCACATTCAGAAATTTAAAAAAGGAAAGCTAATGAACAATCGCCACGGTTGATGCATTATATCGGTATGTTTTGAATGGATAAAAGAAATAGAAATGAACTTTTTTTATTTTTATGAATCATAAATGTATGCATTCATCTGACAGATATTTATTTTTATAATATTATGATGTTGTACAACTATTATTTTTATGACTATCGCATGTCGTCATACTTCGGTTACCTTTTAATATTGATTTTTTTAGCTCACAAACCTTCCTTTCTTTGTGAATTTGAGCATATATTAAAACACTGTCTATGTAGAAACGTTTAAAAATCAATATATAGTAGTTTTTAAAAAAATCGCGTTTAAACGGATGCGTCTACAGAAGTTTTCTGTTTCACATATGAATAAATATTAACAATAGTATAATTTATTTATTTAATGTTTAATACTTTATATTTTGTTTTTATTTGCGTAAAGAGGCAAGCAAACACAAAATTAAATCCTAATCTGGACGTAAATGAAATGCAAACAATTAGTTTCGAATGTGTATTTGAACATTGAGTACTATTAAATATGTCTTTACCTATAATCTAAAAAAAAGACGTGAGCTTGAAAGAAAATTGTATCCAGGCATTGCTAAAACATTCACAAAGAACATGTGATTTCAGTTTTTTTAACCTATCATTACTTTAAAAAAAGAGGTTCGAAGAAAAGATTCGTTTGGAAACTAAGCAATAGTACAATTGAGTCAGCGGCAACTTATAATCAAATCAATTAATACAATAATCTAGTTTAGTAGGAAAATATTTCATTTCATATTGTACTACATTTTTTAAATGATTATTTTATAAATAAATGAATCTATTTTGTGGGGACTTTAAACTCTATTATTTTTGAACGCAAATGTCAATGTCAACTGTCACTTGATTGATAAGCGATCAGCGTTATTATTTTGTTTCTGCATTTAATGTTTATTAAATAATTATTGTATGAGACATATATGAATACTCTAATGATAGTGAGCTATGTATTAGAACAGTAGTATAACTTGCATATTTGTAAAGTAATCTGAGTGAACATGGGCTTGTTATCAGACCCTGAGTATGGATCGGCGAAATGGGTTAAGATCCTTCGTAAAATTCAAGGGCCGCTGTGTCTTCTGTTTTATATTGGAGCAATTGGATGGTTCTTGATGCTTGGAAATAGGGACTTTAACAATGAAACATACTTCTCAGAGAATGCTTTACTCCCGGGTTTAGTTGCCAAGGAGTTTAACGCTGAATCCAGTGCAAACAGGTTCTACAGTGAACTTTTGCAAGAAATGGAGGTATTGTGATAAGATATACTTGAAGTTAGATAAGCATTCAGTCCTTTGATAAATTAACTGACAATATTTTACAAAATTTAAACTCACCAACTTTCTTTACTTATGTTCTAGGGAAAATATGAAGAGACAGGTGAAATGCCCGTGTCCTGGTTAGTTGGGAAAATGTCCCAGTTGCATTTGGAGGTGTACACTCATAACTTCACTCTCAATTATCCAATGGGACAAGGCCAGGTATTTAACACTATTAAAAAAGGTTTTTTGACGTACTTAAACTAAATATTGATAAGAGATTTTCTACGTAAATATTTGTATATGTAATAATTGAAAAATGTTGGTATTTTTTTCCATAAAATATTAGCAGATTTTTGATAATTTACTAATGAGTTTTAGCACTCCAACTAAGCTCTAAAGTTATTTACAATAATAGTCTGATGGCAGGATTTGAACTTGAGATCTTATGATATATTAACCTTTAGGCTATTGGTATGTAAGCATATTTTTAGATGCCTTGTATCATCTACCATTTTATTTACTAGGTTTACAAAGGTACAAATGTCTATGGTGTACTCAGAGCTGCACGGACCGCCTCTCTGGAAGCTTTGGTGGTATCAGCTCCGTTCCGCTACATATCTACTCATCAAAAGGGTACCGCTGCTGGCATAGCTTTAATGTTAGCATTCGCACAATTTGCCAGACGTAAGTTGACTTTAACATGATCTAAATGAATGATTATCAATAGTTCATCATTCATACTTTAGTTCACTCATTCTAAATGACTCTAACATGTCTAACACTAGTCGGTACCTATACCAAACCACAGGAGAAAGAGGTTTTTGTTAGTTTACTAATATTGCTTATACCATTCCTAATGGTTTGTGCTAGGATATGGTTTACAATAGTTGAATGATATTTGAACTCTCAAAGACATGAATACTGGTTACTGGTGCTTCATACTGTATCATCAACCTGCCCTTTTTCCTAGAGGGTCAGCACAGTATGTACTATTCTATACAGCCGGCATATTTGAACTCTGCTCACGCATATCCCCTTTCACACAATCCATCCACATATTCAGTCTTGAATGCTGGCGCTTTATATGGTAAATTATTTCAGCTCAAAAGTACTGGGCCAAGGATATAATCTTCCTCGTCACTGAATATGAACAATTAGGAATGCAAGCCTGGCTTGAAGCATATCATGGACTTAATAATGAAGCCGGCAACTTCTATAGTAGTCTAGGAAGTTTCTGGAGACCAGATCTACCGATGTTAGATCTAGCAAAATTTACATCCCCCATAGATTGGGGTGAAGATGCACAAAGTCTTAATCCGGGCAAATTGCAAGGCAGATGTGGATCTATACAGGCGGCTATTAATCTGGAATTTGATTCGCCCAAAATTAGTAAGTTTTTTTTTTATATGTCATCTAATTTTTTTTTATGTAGTGAAATTGTAAAATATAATTTCACAGTTACTCAAGTCTAATTTAATTTTTACTGAGCGTGTACCTTAGTGTGGATTTAGCGTGAAGAATCTTCATTAAGTAACTGTGGACCAATGGAATGGCAGTTGGGGACAGCCTTTTTTAGCAACTTCAGCCAACTTTACTATGTTTTTAATTTTTTTATTTAATCGCAGATGTCCATCGGCGTCGATGATCGCTCTTGTGATACCGACGCTCGTTTGCCTTCCTTCTCTTATACAAAAATGTCATATACAAATATGGTTTTTATTTACAGAGTACATAGAGGTGAAAATCGAAGGACTTAACGGACAACTGCCTAATCTAGATCTTGTGAACTTAGTACATAAGCTTTGTGTGAAGTCTGGAATACATCACTCATACAAAAACAGGTAACATTTTTATTGAAAGCATCAATAGCTTAAATATTAACAGTGCGTACATCCGATCATGTGGTTGGAGATTCCAACCCATTCGACTATTGTCAAACTATAGCTTTGCTTTAACCTTAACTTATTGGTATGGAATATAAGTAAATTACCAAAAATGTATTACTATTATAGTTATTCGTGGATACGACGCAACAAGATGGACGAATGGGTCAACGGTATTTGGACAATGCTGGGTATGGTGAACACACAGTTCCCAGGGGTAAGAATAACAAATTATAATCTTGTTCTCTTTTCTTAAATACATGTATATAAGAGTAAAGTTAGTAAATTTTTTTTACACAGTATTATTTTTTTAGACACAAAATCTATTATTTAAATTGCTATTACATATACAAATATTCATAAACATAACAGCATCGGTGGCGCAGTTGTTAAGCGCTAGATCGGATTGGACCGTACTCGACATTGTCCAGGTTCGATCCCCGCCATGTACCAATGTGTTTTTCAATTTTCGAATTGCATATGTA
>JAODUI010000019.1:2801954-2812642 GCA_027563995.1 Papilio gigon | reverse complement strand
CAAGATGTCCGCTTGGAAATTCTTTAGTATGTAATATTGTAATGTCTATTTACACTATCCATACATTTAAAGATACATTTTTACTCGTTTGGGTTTTTTAATTTTAAGTTTTTAATTTTTTAATTTTTTAATTTTTTAAATGAAACTATATTGGAAAATGAAAATCTTAGGCCCTTAAAAATACATATTTCTTTGACTTTTTTTTTTATAACAGAACACTCCTGTTGTTATATTGTTTTTTATTATTAAAATATTAAAATATTTTGGTTAATTTACTAATATTTCGTTTACCACACCAACTAAGCTATAGGCTTATGTTAGAATATGATAGATAACAGTCAAACGACGGGATTCGAACTCTCGACCACGTGATCGGAAATCTATACACTTGTCCATTAGGCTATTGGCGCTTTTGTTCTAATATTGATAATCTAATATTGCTTTGTTCGTCAGAGAAGTCACGGTCGTCCCGACGTGCCCTCATAGTGGCTCTAGTGCTGTACACAGCAGCCATCTTCCAAGGTCTGATGGTGGTACAAGTCTACGCTGAGCCACTGTTCGCGGAAGCAGTTCCCACAATGTCCCCGACTATATGCAGTGTTATATCTGCCGTGATGACAGTCGTTTCTGGTTTCATCGCTGCCTTCTTGATGGAGTGGGCTGGGAGACGAGTAAGTTTCTTAGACCTGCAGGCGTTAGGTTAGTTGCGTTTGTTTGCGAACAGTCTCATATAACTGCTAAACCGCAAAGGAATAGTGAGAGAGCGTCTTGAGTAAAGAAGTTTCACCAGGGGCATTTTGACGCCCGGTGCGATCGCCGAATAACGCCCTACTCCAACGCCGGCACTGCATAGATCATTTATGTTTTTTTTTTAATCACAAACGGCATTAAAATTTTCAGTATTTAATGATCTACGCGTCGCTAGGAGCGTGCGTAAGCTGCGTGGTGCTGGGCACTCAGATACACTTGCACTGGGGCCCGCACTGGATAACCGCGCTTTTTATGTACATATTCGTAGTCATGTACACTTGCGGGGCGGGCACCGTGCCCTTCGTGCTGGTGGCAGAGATATTCCTACCTGAGGTAAGAACTTGAATAAAAGATTTAAGCTTCTTTTAGGGTCATCAGCTCACTATACATCCCCACTGAGAGACTCGGAGCCTATCCTATTGTTAGGGGTGACTATCTTTGAATTTCTTCTCTGATCTGCGCAGGCTTCACGATGTTTTCCTTCACCGTAAGAACGTCAGATATTGTACATGTGCAATTCCAAAATCGATACACATTAGTACATTGCGGAAATCAATCTTGGACATATGTTGAGTACGAACCATTCCGCTCAAGCGCTGAACAACTGCGCCACCAACGCTCTAGGGTTCTGTTTTTAGGTTCAGATAGTATGAACACTTCCCCAAGGAGCTCCAAGTCATGGAGTAGGTCGAGATGATGAGAGGGAGAAAGAGGAAGTACAACCTTGCGATTTGTTACATGTACAGTGTAGGTTTTTTTTTTTAGATCAGAAGCGTCGCATCAATGATAGCAGTGGAATGGTGCCTCATCTGTAGTTTCGTAGTTCTCTTTGTATTTAATCCTCTGGTGACTGCTATCGGCTTAGGTCCCGTCTTCTACTTCTTCGCGACAGTCTGTTTCCTCACTGCTGTGTTTTCCTTCTTTTTCGTCCCGGAAACTAAAGGACTTACGGTTGATGTTATACAGAATCTCTTTGCTAGCCCCAAAAAATATTAATTCTTAGAGCAGTGGTCGTCATAATTTTTATCCAAGAGCCAAACAGGATAAGGAGGAGGAGGTATCACTGCGGGCCGCACATTCGTGCACTAAGTAGTTGACACAACCAATGTATTTAATTTTCTTATGAGCTGTTATATCGCGTTTCGATCGGAGATGTGTTTTTTAGGAATATTCCTTAATTTTGAATCAACTAAAAATCTTTTTTTTTTAAAGTTAAATTTGCTTAAAATATTCATGATTTCTAAAAAAAAAGGCTTTTTTCTTCGAAATACATATATAATTAGAAAGGTTCGCGGGCCGCACAAATATCTATGCTGTGGTTTGACGACCACTGTAATAGAGTTTTAAATAATTGTGATACACTAAATTAAAATATGTTTTACAAGACTTTTATTAACGCTATATGAAATGTTTCATACAAGTTTGATGTCTAATCGAGAGTCGATTTTCGAAATGTCATTTTGTATTTTAAATGACAACACTGAGGAAATTTATTCTACCAAAATATAAGAAAAGATCTGCGTTAGCATCAATTTTGTGCTCCGGAGTAGATATATATGTTATACATGTACCAATAAACTAATTAGATGTTATACTATTTAAAATATGGTTTATAAAAATATGCTTATATAAATATACGTATATTTTTGAAGCGCCAATAGTCTAATGGTTAAGGGCACGGACTATCGATCTAGCGGTCGTTAGTTCGAATACCGCCATTCGACTATTGTCGTGTACCATATTCTTAACACTAGCTATTTCGAACTCAACAGGAATGGTTACAAAAAATATTAGTAAATTAAAAAAACGTCTACTAATCTTTTAATAAAAATAAAATAAAAATGTATATAAATATATGTTATATAATATATATAAGTATGATTATTTTTTTTGTACCTGATTGAAAAATGTTTATTTTGAATAAATATGGGAATTCATTAGTCTATTATTCAATTGTCTTTGACCTTTTATATTATTCATCATCATCAGCCTAATATAGTCCACTTCTGGACGGAGGCCTCCCCCATCGATAGCCACGATAAACGGGTCCTGCGCCGCCCGCATCCAGTGCACTCCCGCAACCTTGACCAAGTCATCGGTCCATTGCGGGAGGCCTACCAACGCTGCGTCGACCTGTCCGTGGCCGCCATACGAAGGCTTTCAGGCATCACTCATCACTCTTTTTTATTATTATTCATGTTAAAATTAGCACATAAATAAGGTGATGAGATTGAACGTGGATGGGTACAAAGGTAGAAGCCAGAGGGTGTGGATTGTGTGAAAGTTATGCGTATGAAGGGTGCGACTTCACGATATAACGGCCAACAGAGATGTATGGAGTACATACTGTGCCCATAAATTTGTTGTAATTTCTCATTGAGTAAAATGAAAGAAAAATCATATATGTGTTCCTTTATTTAACAGTATTATTATACATAAACTTAAAAAAAAAAATTTGGTTTACAATTCTTTTTTCATTAAAGTCAAAAATTATCAGTCACAAAGCTTGCATTTTACTTAAGTAATTAAAGAATGCCTTTAATAAATATAAATGTATTAAAAAAACCTTCTAGCAAAATTTAACGACTCTAATTTTTTTTTATTATTCTCTTTGAATAATTAAATATTGTGATTTATTACAATATTCAGTTATTAGAGAAATAAAAAATAATCGAATTAAAAAAAAATACAAACTTAATTTTTTATGGTGTACATGTCACTATTTCCTCATAATCTTCTGTCAAAACATCTTGCCTTGTTCTCTTATAAAAAAAAACATGCAGTTTTTTTATCTAATGCTATTTTTAAAATAAAGCAGTAAAATATGTAGTTACATAAATTATGTAGCAGAGAAACCTCCTTTAACAAATTAAAAATATAACTATCACACGATAAATCACTTCTTAAATCTATAAAAATAAATCTTCATATAAAATAATCATATTGATTGATTTATAACAATCTTTATATAATACTTCCATAATTTACGATTTTCTTCGGCAATTAAAAAGGAAATATCAATCAAACATTACATACTCCTTAGTACAGCTATTGATTTAAATAATTTGTTTATAATACCAAGTTCCTATAAAAATAAAATCAATATCTGCTTAAAGGTTTGATATGACTTAATGGTTGAGCATTTTTATTAGCCCAGGGCAAAAAAGTAGATTTTGTAGCAATAACACATTCCAATAAAAGCACACAATCCACTTCTGCCCTATGAGCATCTATCGGTTCTTTTTGTAATAACCTCCTATACAAATTTGATAAAGTATAACTTACTTTTTCTTTGGCTGTACAACCATTGTTGCTTTTGCCTTTTTCACCGGATACATCTTTTTCATCTTCTTCACATGACATACTGGTCATTGACATTGTCAATTCGTCAATTTGCATCCATTCTTCAATACTAATATTTAATTCTGGCCATTCATCTTCATCATCAGTCATAATACTTTCAAATGTTCTCTTTGGTGAACTAACACATAGTGGTTTAGTTTTTGGTCTGCAATTATTGTTAACAGTTTTATTTTTCTTGTCCAACTGTCTGAATCCAGTTATGGAGTCTACACAGAGAAGATCTTGAGGGAATTCTGCATTAGCATCTTTATACTCCGCGGTAAGAATTTTAAAATCAAACCGGTTACCATTGTGAGCAACTAAACACACAGGTTTTGGTAACTCTTCTAAAAATGAGTTGAGTGTTTTGACTCTTTCTTTAAAAACTAGTTGTTTGGCCAACAGTGTCTCTGATAATCTTGTCATTTTTGCTGCTTCCGGGCTTATAGTTCTTTCAGGTTTGAAAAACAGTGATAATTTATTTATTAATGGTAGTTCGCCTGTTGGTGTTACCTCAATTTCTCTCGCCGATACCGCTAAGAAAGTTAGTTCGATAATTTTAGTTTGGTTTCTCTCCTTCTGAGGTAAACCTGTAGTTTCTATGTCGAAGAACACGAACGTTGATATATCCATTTTTCTTAAACAAAAACAAACTTGCACTTACGATGTAAAAGATAACTTTTTTTTTACAGAAATCAATAAGGAATGCTCACAGCACAGAACTGTTTACAAGAAGTATTTATTATATATTCCATAAAAGTATATTATGACCATTGATTATTATTTATGCCATCTAAAATAATGAGAGGTAAACAGAAAAAAATACTTTACTATTTGACAAATGTGAATAAAATCTTGTAATTATTAAAAAATTGGCAGAAAAATAAAAACATGTTTTTTTAAACGTCACTTATTATGACATATGCGTTCCGGTTTTTCAGTAAGTTTTAGAAGGTAAAAATATACATATCGTTTAAATAACATTATCCTTCATGATACAGGAACAGGATAATAATATCCACCAATCACTTGGTCTAGGTTGCGGGAGTGCACTGGATGCGGGCGGCCCAGGACCGGTCATCGTGGCAGTC
Source organism: Papilio gigon (assembly GCA_027563995.1). NCBI lineage: Eukaryota > Metazoa > Arthropoda > Insecta > Lepidoptera > Papilionidae > Papilio > Papilio gigon. The sequence goes on along the minus strand of JAODUI010000019.1, from coordinate 2,807,459 downwards.
GATGGGGGAGGCCTACGTCCAGCAGTGGAATACACTAGGCTGATAATGATGATAATGATGATGAAATCAAATTTAAAAGTTTAATATAAAAATTCTTGAAGTACGAATACAGTACTAGATAGAACTATATAATCTCTGCTTACCCCTGTAGCTCACGGATATGAATGATATGCGGTATAAGACCTTGTGTTAGTAGTGCGGTGTTGTTACACTTATTTGCAATATACTTATAACCTTCATATATTTAATCCGTAGTACAAAAATAAGGCAAAAAAGGTATCCACTTTTAACGGGGTAAATTTTGTCAGTGTTGTCATTTACAATGTAAAATGACATTTCAAAAATCGAATGTCAAACTAGTATAAAACCGTAAAACCGTCTAACATTATCAACCTGCCCTTTTCTCTATGTACTGTCACCATAGTATGTTCTACTCTTCCATACGTCCCTGTCAGCCGTCATATCTGAACTCACACACTTCCTACCCATGTCCTCTTTCACGCAATCCATCCACACCTTCTTCCGTCTTTCTCTATCTTTATAGCCATCCACATTCAATCTCAACACCTTGTTTATGTGCTCATCACTTCTTCGCATAACATATCCATACCACGCTAACCTTTTAACTAACTAACTAGAGTGGCGCAGCGACCCGAAGCGTGTCGTGGCCTCGGTCTTGCACCTCGTCTACCCAGCGATACCTGGGGCGGCCAACCGGGCGTATACCACTTGGCCGTTCCAAGTACGCACGCTTTGCACTGCGACCATCATTAATTCTTTCTTATTATACCACGCTAACCTTTTGCTTCTCAATCTTTCTTTTACTCATTTTTTATTTTATCTTAGAATACGCGTATCTGCTTCATGCAATCTTCTTTCAGCCGTAACTTTGGTGGTCCAACACTCAGATCCATACAATACGACAGATCTCACTATTGACTTGTAGATCTGGCCCTTAAGTTTAAGTGGCATCCTTGAATCACAAATTACTCCAGTGACCTGTCACAATTTCATCCAACCTGCATTTATCCCGCGCTTTTCACTTCGCGGTAATTTACCAACAATAATTTAGTAACCATCAGGTTAATGTCCCGTTTATATCGTTTCAAATTATTTTTAAAACAAATAAATTAATTTTACTTTCGCACAATCACTTGTGTTATAAACATGTGGTTTTTCCGTCGATAACAATAAAAGTATTGTGTACGTCAGCGTTTGTCTAAGTTCTTATCAAGTAGACCATAAAATAAGATTCAGAGGGATTTTTTTTGAGAATCCATCAAAGCCTTAAATACACGATGTGTTAGTTAATTTTTTTTTGCATATTTTCTAACAATTATGTAAATATTATATTTCCTAGTATAAGTACTTTAAAATATCTCGACAGCTCAAGGTCATCTGCGCACTGCGCAGTGCCCAGTATACCTTAACGCCCCACCACATCTTGTGTAGGCAGAGACACGTATGATGTTCCGAACCGAGAAGGTTTTTATGACTACTATACGATTGTTTGTGGTTGAAGTATTAATTTCATAGACGAGTAAAAAAAATGGGCATTATGGTGTGATGATGAACAGATTGAAGCGAATGAAATGATTATTAAAAGTTCGTTTAAAAAATCAATTTGACTTTTTTTTTTGGAATTCCAAGTTAGTTATTAATATTTGATGTCTATAATGTTTTTTAACCAAAAAGGAAGAGATTATTAATTAGTCTGTTTGTTTTTTGTATGTGTGTTACCACAGAACTCGGCCCCTGATGCTTCAATTACGTTAGTTTTGTAATATTGTTTTACCATTGTAATGATTAAATTCACATTAGTAAAGTAACAAGGAATATTTTTATTACAAAATTATTTTTAGTATTTTTTTTAAAAGTCATAAGACTGCCCCGTAAGTAAGTTTAATTCCCGCCATATTTTGTTTTTTTGATTCTAATTTCAAATGCAAAAATATCCGAAGAACAAAAATATATCTGTAATCAATGCACTAGACCATCGTGGTCGACTATGACCTAAACACCAATAACTTTAAGCGTATCTCTTTCTCAAATTCTTTAAAATCTTAATTTTTAGTCTTTTTTAGTCTAAAATCTTTTTTTTTTCTTTTCTTTGTCCATAGGCGTCGATGATCGCTCTTGTGATCCCGCGCTCGTTTGGCCCCCTTCTCGTATAAAAAAAAAAAGGCAACGCACCTGCTCCTCTAGTGTTGCGGATGTCAGGGCGTCGACGACCACCTTTGTGATCTCGTCGCTCGTTTGCCCCCTTCTCTTATAAAAAAACTTGTAAGCTCCGTGTTGTTGGGGACATACTCTTGTATGTGCTGACTACAATCATATTATTAAAAGATATAACATTATAAATGTAAGCAGTAATTAAAAAAAAAACAATTATACTCTCTTTAAGTGAAACATACAGCCTTACTTTCATATTTAATTATGCTAAAAGATGATCAAATCGACAATATCAACAAAGAAATTAATAAAATGATGACCAAGATTTATATTACTTCAAAGTTACACTTAAAACTATTGTGTGGGAACCCTAAAAGAATTGTTTGTCAAGATAATAAAAAAATAATCCACTAAACAAAATAAATCACCGCACTAAAGTTTGTTATGTCGTATACAAGACTTTTGTTTGTCGAGTACTTGTTGTTCCCGTATCAGCAGATAGATAAACTGGTAGTCTAATGTTAGGTTGAGTTTAGTTCATAGTGAGATGTGAAGTGAGATTTGCCCAAGATGTCTGTACTGAGTCAAATAGGATGCAGTATTGTAGGTGTGTAAAACAAAAGCTTTAAGTGATTGGAATCGATAATAATTTGATCATCATTATCACCACGATGATCGGTCCTCCGTCACCCTGGATACTCCTGTAACCTGGACCAGATGGTGCATCAAGACGGATAGTAATGTGATAGTTTCTAAAAGCTGTTGTAGTTCTCAGATTTATTTGATTACTACGGGAGCCCGTTATTGTTATCATCAGCTCCCTGTACGTCCCCATTAAGGGTTCGGACCCTATCAATATGGTTGACTAGGCCATAGTACCGTTAGTCAAGTTTTCTCATAGTAAACTGATATTAAGCGAAATTATCCCTCGAGCTGTGTTACGCTTGAAAGAGGTTTAGGCTAAGCGCTGTCTGCCGGCCACCTCAATGCTGATGAAACTGTAAAAGCCTACTAAGGGCAAACAGAGGCAATCCTCTTACAAAAAAATAGAGACTGCTTATTGATTTTGAGTGTCGAGATGTCATAAAACATTGGCATCTGTACTTACCTCATTCTAGATGGAGTCGATGAAAGTTTTTTCTTACAGATTGTTCGAAATTTCATTCTTTGTTCCCTTTCGTATCCTGTGACATTAACTTAAGTATATAAATGTAACTACAGTAGTTGGATTACGATGAGATTGGTATTGCATCGACCTTTATAAAGAAAAAAGGTTATATCTCTTCTCATGTGACTGTTATCCTCGAAAAGGTCAGCATAATGTGTTCACTTTCAGTTTGCTACATGTGTCTAAGTATGGGATTGATGTACGCCTGGCCATCATGTACTTTGAAACTGTTCTCATCAAACAACACGACCCTCAACCGACCGATGACTGAAACTGAACTGGCATTGTTCGGAAGCCTCTCGTCTATTGGCGCACTCATCGGCACACCTCTATCAGGTTTCCTACTCGATGCCTTCGGTAGAAAATACAGCTGCATACTGTTTTCTATGCCACAAGTGGTAAGTAAACTGTTTTATGAGATTTCTTACAAGTAATATTATGGCGTTTAGATTCATTGGTGCAACACTTAGCAGTAGACCGTAAACCGTAGCCGTAGACCGTAACCCGTGGTCGTAGACCGTAAGAGCTACGCTGTAGATTTAAAATCCTAAGGGAAACTTAAAGAGAAATCTTCAGAATATACCCTGCCTTCAGGGTAACAGGGTTATGTGAGATTCGTTCGTAGTTGGTCAAAAAGATATCCTTCCCTCCCCGTCAAAAATAAAAATTCCCACTGCACTATAAAACGATGACTTGGCCAAGGTTACGAGAGTGCATTAGACGCGGGCACCACAAGACCTACGTTCAGTTGACGACGACCTCAGATTGATGATGAAGACGTATTAAATGGATAACCTCATCAAGAAATCTTTATCAGATTTAAATTTTCAGATCTCATGGTGTTTGGTCGCGGTGACTTCCAGTGTAGAAGTAACTCTAGCGGCGATGTTCCTTTCTGGCATCAGCGGCTGCGCGTTGCTGATAGTCCCAGTATATGTCAGTGAGATCTGCCAGGAGTCTATTAGGGGCATGATGACGTCAGGGGCCATGATATTCTACGGCTTGGGTCTACTTCTGTCGTATTTATTGGGAGGCTGCTTAGAATATCATACAATGAATTACGTGTGCCTGTCAATGACCGTAGTCGGAGTGTTAGCTCAATGGCCCCTTTGGGAGACACCCATACATCTCATGAAGAAGGGCATGGAAGAGGTAATGTGTTCAAATATTCGCTACGTTTATCCATGGAAAGCTGTCATTGGTTACACGGATATTACAAAGGATATCTCGATACGTCCTATATGGTCCAAAGGAAGCATTTAATAATTTTTAGATTTTGTGTTAAAAGCTGCGCATTAAAAATTTCATATTTACAGATGAAAATTCCTTATTTTATTTAAGTAAGAAAACTTATGTATGACAATTTTAAAGTTATAGAAGCCTAGGCTAGTGGAGGCTCAGTAAAGTAAGGGCTCGGTAAGGGAACGGGATAAGGGGGTCCGCAAAACAAAATATTTGTCTGTGACTTTTGATTTTCCAAGGGAAGGTGTCCTAATAAGGCCAGGACGTAAGTTAACTCGTTGTTTACTAACGTCAATCTGTTAAATTTGTCTCAACAACATATTTTTTAAACGTTAGGACGCCGCGAAAGCTGTCGCTTTCTATAGAAGAGTAAAGGAAACCTCGAAGGAAGTGACACAAGAGATAAATAACATGAGAAGGGCTCTTAATCCTGAACTCGATGGTAAGCGAACATTGTTGTTTAAGTTACCGATTACAGTCAGAAGAAACCGCTAGCGACTAGTAAGTTAAAAAAAAATTAAACCTATAACATTTGACGTTACATCATTTCCAAAAATCAACTTAAGTTTTACCAACAGAACATCGGTGGCACAGTGGTTAAGTGCCTGACAGGATACGATCGTACTTAACATATTGTTCAGATTCGATCACCGTCACGTGTCAATGTTTTCGATTTTCATATATATATGTACATTTATCCTACGTTACTACTTATAAAACGGTGTCGGTACCGACTAGTTTCAAGCCCATCGGCGGCTACTGGGGTACCGACACCGATTTACACGTGAGTTAAGCCGTTTTATAAGTAGTATAGTGAAATATCTCACGAAAGTATTAACATATTGATACGTGCACATATCTGAGAAGTAATTCAAATAAGTGAATATACTGGGCCAGCGCGACAGCATAGCCAGATGGCCTAG
>JAODUI010000019.1:2738763-2752100 GCA_027563995.1 Papilio gigon | reverse complement strand
GAACGGCTGAACGGATTTATTTTATCTTGGTCTTGGAATGTTCGTGGAGGTCTAGGGAAGGTTTAAAAGGTGAGAAAGATTAGAAAATCTACCGTGAAAGCCTTGAAAATAGCCCTTTTCCATTTCCCATAGAAGCGTTTTTTTCCAAGAAGGAAATGATTTTTTTTTGTATTTCCTAACAAATTCAAATATCTGTTTATTTATTGCCTTTAAGGCGAAACAGAGTTCGCGGGGACAGCTAGTATCGAATAATTCATTTATAGAACATAGATAATACTTTCAGTCCAATATGTAATTCCAAAGCCAACTCGACTCGTTGGGTTTTTTTTTTCAATTGGGTGGATTGATTTAATCGGCACGATGGGAAACACCCGATTTATAATTATTGAAATGTTTTATATGAAAAAAAAAATCAGGCTAAACTACTAAAACTAAGATTAGGTTAATTAAACACCTGAGTACTTTCTCTAATTTTTCCATACTAATAATACACTTTAGTTTACTAACTTCAAATAATCGATTTATTATTTTGTAATCATACGTTACTTCGACTAAAGCAACTTTACAAGTATCACATATGTAAAAGATACCATCCATTTGGATTAACTCCAAGGACCTTGACATCAACATGAGTTCAATATCCTACACCGAGGGATCAGAACCTCTAAGAAGTGTCCTACAGAGAAAATCTGTACGATCCAAGCAAGGGAATCGATAAAACAAAATCAAACTGACCATATCTGTGTGTTACGTGTGGCCGGCCCGGTTACTACGTCCGCCTGCTGTAGGGCTGGCGTAAGGAGAAATTGTAAATAACGTATTTCCCCATCATCAGCTTGTTGACTGTATTGATTACTATCCTTCCCCGTAGATGGCGTTTATAGCACGTCCCCAGCTCTATCGTGAATTTGTTTCGGGCCACGTCAACACGATATTCTTTAAATCGGCTGCCACTGAGAGGGCTGATGATTTATTCCTCTGTCGGTAGCTAAATCAACTCAAACAGTCTCATCATAATCATTATCCAGGCTTGCCGATGTCATGTCGGCACAGTACGTATTCTTCCATACATCATTAGTCATAATATCTAAATTAACTTCATATCAAACATGTAATTTTTTCACATAATCTTTACGTTTTGTTACATTACTGCGATATATTCCAAACAGAGTTCGTATTTAATCATTTTAACAAATACGTCTTCCTCCGAATTCCTCGAACGAACGTATTAATCAGTATTACCTTTTTTATTTTTAAATATAACACATTTTATTCCTTGCTGCATCGCATCCCTGTTCGGCTTTGCAAGTCCACTGTTTATTTATATCGGCCTAATTTCTAAAGTGGGATGCATTTGTGGGGCAGCCCTGCGCGTCCCTCGCGAGATGTACTCCTTGCAACTTACGTACTGGTTAAATTATGCAATAATTATACTTTACACGTGACTGTGTTACTATTGTGCATACACTTGTGTATACAGTTATCCCTTTTATTTGTTTAATAAAAATTGAGACAACAGTATTGTTTCCGAGGATGTCGAAGCTGGAACGAAGTGGAGTAGACTTGGAATGCTAAAACTTCAACTATATGGTATGAAGGGTAGGCAGACAGAGAAAATGTTTTACGACTATGTTTGACAAGGTGTTGAATCTGATATTTAAATAATGGTCATGATACATAGAATGCTCGCTTGAAATAATATAATGAAAATATTATACAACAACGTCACTTGTAATTAATGAGGTAAGCAGTTTCGTACCTGGGTTTTGTTTCTATAAAAAATGCTTGTCTACTGATATCGTCAGCAACAAAATACAGACTATCTATACACAACCTTCTAAGACTGTCCGCATGTCTAGAAATATGCTGTAATTATGTCGTTCATTGTTCGTTCTCTTTCCTTATTCAATCACGCACTTTTGTTTATTTCTCGATTATACTTCTGTACTTCAAGAAATAGATGTATTTATAATTACGTTGTTTTAAATGTGAGTTAATTTTCAAATCAGACTTCGTCTTCGTCATTGAATGTAGAATGCTACAAAGGGAAAGACCGAAGGTGTAGGTTGTGTGAAAGAAATGCGTAATAAGAAGTGAGTAAAAATATGACGGCAGAGTTGTATGGAAGAATTCAACGAAACTACGTAGGGAAAAGGGCAGGTTGATGATTCTATATTCTTCATTCCTATACATCTTACTAATATTTTAAATGCAATAGCTTGGGGCTTCCTCTCTTCAAGTGAACCGAGCGGTTAATGGGGATAGCAGGAAGAAGTCCGATGCGGAAGACGGAGGACCTACATGCCGTGGTAGGCTGTGGGGAAGTCCTGCAGTGGGCAGACAAAGGCCGATGATTATGGTGACAGTTTAAGAGGTTTGTTATATTAAGTAACTCATGAACGGCTAATAAGACAGATTATTAGTTACTAATTAAGTTTTCTTTCAATCCTACTTAGATGGAGTTGCGGGTGACAGTTTATCAATAAACAAAAAACCGGTCAATGTTTTTCTCTTCTTTTATCATTTAAATAAATATATTACAATAAATCTATGGCGCGACCAACATAGATTAAATTGCTAGTCGTCTATGATCGTTGCGTGTCGATTATAGGGAAAAAAAAACTTTAGATTTTCCATTGTTTCGATGCACCTTCTTTGTAATTAGTAATTGCAAGGTCGACGTTTGCTTCCTGAACTCGCTTCCCAATACATTTTAACTGTTTAAGGTGCTTTTATCTAATTGTCAACAGAGTAACGTTTCCACTAAGTTTTTTGAAGAGTATGGGCCATACGAGCTACTGGATTTCTACACTAGAGAAGCAGATGCGTTGCCTTTGAGAAAGAGATACGTTTGTTTGAAGGACCATAAGTCGTACTGGTTAGGAACCGCCGAGGACCGATCGTTGTAAAGTTTGTTATTATATCTATGACAGTAATTAATAAAACTTACTTTGACTTTGTTTAGACTTAGTTGAATAGATATAATGTAATTTAAAATTATAGAAACATGTCAAGCTTATGGTAAATGCTGAGCTTAATTAATTAAGTCACCAAAATCCTTGACTTACCGAATACTTAGGTATCTCATTTTTGTTTGTATGTTTCTGCTAAGGAAAGTCTGAGTACAGTCAAAAGGCTTGCATGTGTGTTAGTATCTTTTTTAAAGCATAGAGTCTAAAATACTGAACCGTTTAAGATGATAGAGGTGTCATACAATTCGTCTGCTTTCCCGGAGTGTCATAAGACTATAGTCATTCAGATTAATTTGGTTTTTAATTAACAAATCGTGTTTTTGATTATTTGATTATCTTTACCTCAGCGGATACATTTGATCATCATCATCAGCCCCTGACTACCCGCTGCTGGACATAGACCTTTCCCAATGCCTTCCACATTATGTAGCCCACATCTTCCGCATCAAATGACTTCCTGCTGTCCGCACTATGTCGTCGGTCCACCTGGTGGGACGCCCCCGGGACCAGGAGGGTCCCAAACCGTGGCCTCCACTCCAACGATATCCTACCCCACCTAGTTTCGCTGGCCCGACAAATGTGACCTGCACATTGCCACTTCAGCTTACAGATTTATAACTCGGTTCTAAAACCCATGTGTCACTCAAGCACAGAGTACATATTCGCATGTTTTGCACAGATTAAAAAATATTATTCATTGTTCGTCTCCACCTTGCATTTTATGTTAATTAATTCCGCAGAGTGGCATTTTTATGAAAAAAACATCAATAATTACTGATATTACAAGGTTTTATAGCTAAGTAAGCGATGTCTGTCGAAGAGTTTTTTGTTTGAATACTAGTGATAAAAAAAAATCGATAGGACAGATGTTGATTTGTCTAGAATAGTCAAAATAGCGATTGACTGATAGGAAACGATGTAGAACAGGAAATGGTCGTTGCCTGTTTTGAACCCAACACCCACTTACGGTTGCAGCGTCAACAGAATAAGTAAAAATAATACAGTTTTTTTTTTATTTTTTAATATTTTGCTTGGAGCCGTTCATGTATTACGTACGTTTTTGACTTCGCTTCCGATTTCAGTTCTGGTTCCGATTCTAGTTGTGTTCATTTAGATATAAAAAAGAATCGGTTCCGATATCGATTCCTAATTAAATATATGTAAAATTTAAATAATAGTTAAGTAAACATATATCTATATATGTAAAAATGAATTGCTGTTCGTTAGTCTCGCTAAAACTCGAGAACGGTTCAACGGATTTATCTTATCTTGGTCTTGGAATGTTCGTGGAGGTCTAGGGAAGGTTTAATAGGTAAGAAAAATTAGAAAAACTCCCGTGAAAGCCTTAAAAATAGCCCTTTTCCATTTCCCGCGCAAGCTTTATTTTCCGAGGAGAAAATGTCCTAATAAATTAAAAAATCTGTTTATTTATTGCCTTTAAGGCGAAACAGAGTTCGCAGGGTCAGCTAGTATAAAGATAAATACTTAACTACAATAAGGTAAATAAAATCATTTCCTTTGAATTCGAATATAAACTAATTGTAGGTTTATCCATCCTATTGTCATAGGATTATTTTAGGTCCAGCTCACATTTGCGGTTATAATTAGTGACATAGTGGGGACTGGGCTTTATTTAATTTGATGTCAGTCAAGGTGCTCAGGGAGACAATTGGAATCTATTTCTATTTATACAAGTCTGCCAATGTCGGTTGAATAAACTAACAATATTTAATCCAATATATGACACATATATATGTGATTGTTAATAGCGACTTTGTGAGTGGGAAATTAAAAAAAATATACTTCTTTTTTATACGAGAATGGGGCAAACGAGCGGTGGGATTACAAGAGCGATCATCGACGCCCATGTACACCTGCAATACTAGATGAACCATAGTTACGTTGCCGTTACTGTGTTATCCCCATATACTTCAGCTATTGAAAACCTATTAAGTGTTTGTACTTAAAAATCGATTTACGTCGAAGTTTTGTTTTTTTATTAAAGTAAAAAACATGTTAAGCGTTGGTATATAAGTCAGTTTACGACTTGGCAACTGGGATCATCTCAACGTGGTCCGGGTCGAGCATCTCTGGCCCGTGGACTACGTGTGTCGAGTGCAGACATTGTAGTTACAAATTAATAAAAGTAAAACATACGTGTTATATTAAATGAAGTAAGCAGAAATCGACAGTTGTTTATTGATGACTCAAAGCACTTGTCCGGTGCAGAATGCAACAGGGAACTGCGCAGCGCGTGAATAACATGAGCCGGTATGATATTTCAAATTTCGATTAAAGCTGGTTATGTTTTTTCAAATATTTACAACTTTATAAACGTTATAACGTTATGTAGAATACAAAATGATTTACATCTTTCGTTTAATTTTGACATAATTTAATAGTAAAGTAAGATAGACCGTAAAAAGTAAAACTGGTATGGGGTATTGAGGGGATACGCGCATATCTTGTGCCTACCCTCTTTAGGAACTAGGACAGATGATGTGTAATTATTTATTCATGTTTTTTCTTTAACTTATAATACTGTTTTATTTCTTTTTGTTTGTAGATTAAAACAAAAATTGTAAATTCTGTCAGAGTTTATATCTATAGATGTAGATTATAAAAAAATACTTATATATGTGGACAGGAGTGAAAACAAACAACATTTTTTTTAATATATTAAATAGGTATTTATTATATGTAATTGCACCTACATTAAATTTGCGTTTTTCCGTTGACATTCAACTAATTTATTGTCAGTATATTAGGCCTCTAAATTTAAAGAATTTGACATTAAAGCAAAAATATACATACAAACGAAAAAAAAAAACGTAATTTCTCATACATGATTAGGATTTACACGACACGTCTTTGGCTCGGGACGAAAAAAGAAAAATAACAGAAAATAAGCATTTTTGTAGCACCATCTGGACAAGAGGAAACAAAAAATAAATATTAAAACAAGAAAATATAACAATAATAAAATGCTATGAAATACAAAAAAAACATGTGAAACTTCCTTTACGGCTCAAAAATATTACGAAAAACGTCAGTGATTATGTAACTCGAGCCGGTACAGCCCGCGCGAAGAAGCATGATGCTGCAAGAATGTGTCCTGCTCGCATCTCATCTCCTCGCGCGCGTCTTTTTACACAAAAACAGTACACTACAGACCACTCAATCGTTCAAACTAGGGATGTAACGGAAGTGTTATATCGGAATCGAAATCGGAACCTTTTATATTTGGTTCATCGGAACCGAAATCGGAAACAAAAGGATATTAATTAGCTGAAGAGTTTGTTTGAACTATATTTTACGAACAATTCACAATGTATTTGATCAAAGGAATTGTCTTCATTTTAAATGGTTATTAGGTGCATGACTTCCGATTAATTTAATCCGAAAGGAAATTACAAAATCTTTTAGCATCGGAATCGATCCTCCGTAACATTCTTAGTTTACAACAGTGTGTGGGTGTCGCAATGACGTCATCAACCAAAGGTCTCACGTTAAGATACACAAATGGCATTTAGTTATATTTAGGTAAGTAGTCAAAAAATTGCATTGTAATTTTTTTTTTCTCTTAAAATACTTCTTTATATTATATAAAAACAGGTAGACGGGACGGAGTTGCAGCGTTTAACGTAGTCTTAATGATTTCTACACACCAATAGCGATCAAAGTGATTTTTTTAATGACACCATTAATGTTTTTATTAAAACATCGGTGGCGCAGTTGTTAAGCGCTTGACCGAACCGGACCGTACTCGACATTGTCCAGGTTCGATCTCGCCATCGTCAGCTCACTAATTCAATGCACTGGTCCAGCGTTGACTATGGCCTAGTCACCTTTGATATTAGGGTAGGCTCCGAGTCCCTCAGTGGCGTGTAGTGAGCTCATGATGATGATTAGGTATTTTGTAGTCGATTGTACTTGTGTAGAACTGTCACCATTGTACTTTTGTAGCGCAGTATACAGTAAGTTACCATTGTATATATTTAAACCATATAAACTTTCAATCTGTCAATAAAAGCAATATTTTTCTATTGGTTACTATTGTTATGTAGAAACCTTTGTATTTAGGATTCATATGGTAACTATATGTTTCGGAACCCGTTTTGTTATGGTTATAGATAACCTTTGTTGTTGATATGTAATCTATAGATAGGTAATCTGGAGCACAAAAGTGAGGAAAAATTGTATAAATTTCCTCAGTGTTTTGATTTCAAATTCTCGACACTTGTACGTCAAATTTGCAAGAAAAAATCTATCCATAGATTATACATCTAAGTGTGACACATTAAATATATTCTAACGATAGATATATTATAATTCTATTAATAGGAATATGTTTTTTTTTAATTTGATATGACTTTGTAAATTTCATATAATGTTACCAGACCGGACGACTAATATGTCAAAATAAACAAAAAATACATATATGACATACAAAAACACCATATTAAATTGTTGAGCACCAATTTGCTATCAATCATATTAATATGAGGTGCAGTAATGTGTCATATGAGAAAATCGAGATGTAAAAAAAAAAAAATCGTTCCAAAACTTCGTTCTTGTTTACTCTACATTGTACTTACTGTGTAGCACGAAAACATTATAGACAATTATTTTATTACTTAAATTATAATTAATTAGACAAAAAAAAAGAAAAAAAATCTAACAAGAAACATAAAGGTACATTTTTAGGAATAAACATTTTAGAAGTCAACAAAAAAAAATAATTATTATTATATCATAATAATATCCCATAGCAGTTACTAATCGCTTAGCGTAAAACCCTTAATATGTACACACATTATTAAATTATAGGAAAAAAGTAGAAAAATTAAAAAAAAAAAAAAACGAAAAAGTACGCAAAAAAATATTTTCAATTAACCCATTATCCAAACTTCTATAAACAAAATAATAACAACCTGACGATTATATGAAAGTAATTAAAAATATTTTTTAACTATAAACTTTTTCTAATTAAAAACATTTTAGAAATTACAGATAAAAAAAAAGAATAAGTAGAAAATGAAGACAATTTAAAACTAATAATTAATTGAACCGAAATTATATACAACCAATTTACATCATATTACATTAAAAAAAAAACTTAATTCTATTCTATAATATACAATACAACAATGCCTTAGTCATTTTAAGTATGAAAAAATATTTTTATTTCATTACCATGGAAAATAGTAAAAGATTGAACATTTTATTGTCTCGGTAAATGTCAGTCGAAAAATTTTTAATCTGTAATTATTGTCAAAAAAATGAGAATTTATGCAATTCTTGTTTTTTTTTTCAAAGCACTTCCAAACATTACTTTTACACGCACCATGCGTTGGACTAAAGAAACATCAGTCAAGAGATAATGAGGACTTAAATAAAAAAAAAATGATATTGGCTGGCAGTGATACAATTAGGTGAAAATAAAAACTAATTCAGTTCTTTACGCCATCTTTAAAAAAAAAAATTGTGTCTGATAAAAAAGTTTCCATTAAAAAGTTTCCAATGTACAAATGTTCGACGTAGTATATATAGTGTTTACATAAATATATCTTGAACAAAAAAAATCAGCCACCACTTTTGAGATCACATCATTGTGGCAAAAATTCATGTTCAAGATTTGACCATCCATCAAAAAAATATAACCTAAAAAATAATGTATATTTTGTATAAAAGTAAACGGTATAAATCACAAAGTAATTTCGCTAACTAGGCTTATTTAGAGGCGTCAATTAATTAAGTCTAATGCACGTTATCACACGGAGTTCATTCACCAATCACTTGCGTACTCGACCTGAAACAAAGAAATAATTATTAAAAATAAACATCAACTATGAACACTGATTTTGTTAATTTACTAATATTTCTAACACTCTAAGCTAGCTTGTGCTAGAATATAGTTTACTATATTTGAATGATGGAAATCGAACTCTCAATTACGTCTTGGAAATCAGTACCCTTAACCATTACTGCCGCTTATTTTATACGGATGGAAGTTTATTGTCATGTAAATCCAAAACAGCTATACAATTCTGGACTTTTCTATTATTTCAAAATTGTTTTTTTTAATTCTTCACGTCACACACTTCGTAGATATTACTGGCTGGTACAACGCATAGGTTACTAAGATTTTTTTTTAATTTCCCGCAGACGTTGCGTGCCAAGCTGGTTAGGTGTAAAGGTCCAGTTCACAACTCACACCAACATACACATCATCGAAGACAAATACGCTTACGTCATTTTCAAACCTTTTGTACTCGATTGAAATTAAGAAGCCTATGGATCACGCGACTACAAAACGTCGATTTGTATCGATTACATTTTCCAATCAATTTTAATCGATGTTCGAATAAATTCAACATCGATGTATCGACATTCTCCGCGCTGTTACGTGAGAGTTACATCAGAATCAGGGAAACGAGGTTTCGATGTTTCGTATGTGTGGTCAAGGCCGTGTAACTGTTAATTTATAACTGTTCTAATTTACTTTACGTTCCGTTTTAAGCATTAGATATATGAAAAGTGTTACATCTCCCAACAGATGAACTAGTGTGTTAGTGAGGACGACGGAAACACGTTGAATGCGGAAGAGCCCAGTACCGCTACATACTTTAAAAAAGGAATATTTTTATCAAAATAAAATCACCAATTAACACGTTCGCTGCGAAACGTTGCCTAAATCATCCCGACTGCAACTTCCCTGTGGTTCGAAGGGCACAACTTTGTTAAAGGAGGTGGGGTCTAATGGACCGCGTGTCGCACTAAAGTACTGTCGGAGCGGGTCGATAACACCTCGTACCGCAGGGACGGAAAGTACGCAAAAATTGATGCCGTAGCGAACATGTTAAATATTTCACCGTTAGCAACCTGCGTATGTCAATCTTTAAAACAAGAATAGAACGAAATAACACATTGATGCGTTGAAAATGAGAAATCATGGTGAAGAAATATTATCTAAAAAATATCTATTGCCAAGATCGAAAAACTTTTTCGCTTGACAAAGGATTGGAATTGGTTCGTTTAGCACACGACCGACATCCATTAAGAAAGGAGTATTCTAAAACTTCAAGGTACATTGTCAAATAACAATATCTTTACGAATGTTTATGATAACCATATTGAAGGTGGAGACAGGTCAGATTATGAAGCTCACTACACGTCCCTACTAAGGGGATCGGAACCTACCCTACTACTAGGTGTGACTACACACATATCTTTGAAAATTTCTTCGCTGATATTGTGTAGGCATCACGATGATTTCCTTCACCGTTAGAACGTCGGATAATGTACATATGAAATTCGAAAATAGAAAAAATCCTTTGGTACTTAGCGGGAATTGAACCAGGACAATAACGAGTACGGTCCGGTTCGGTCAAGCGCTTAACAACTGCGCCATCCACGCACTGCAGACAGGTGTTGATATTTAAGTAAATATCACAATTTCAATAGTTTCCAACGAGGCAAAAATGTCGGTCCGGCGAACTATGTCAGCGCACTTAAGACAAGTTACATCAGAGCCGCGGAAGCCCGACGACCGACTTTCACAGACCAACGTTACATAACACCGAATTCGTATTACATAACAGTTCTACAGACCTAATGTCCCACTGACGATGTTACGTCACCTGAATTTTTTTTTTATAATAATTTTTGGCGGGTAAAATTGAATGTTGGTAGAAAGTAGAACGTGTGAAATGGCAACATTGGCTTAATTGGGCCGCGTTCGCACGCTGCCTTCGATTGCGTTTTTAATGTTGCAATAGTATGAGATTTAATTTGGTGACAGGATGTGTTTTGAACGGATGTACAGATCCGGTTAAGGCAAAAGGAAAGTGATTCAATCGTTACTACTTATGCAATGGTAATAAATGGTAGAATATAGTAAGATCAGATGTGCTTCATACAAGATTTTTTTTTAGAAGATGTAATCATTTTGATGACGCGTATTTAAAATTGACATTTGATACTCCTGGCCAGTATCAGAATTTATGCCATCTTTTATAAACTATCTAAATTAAAAAAAAATAAACAAAACACTGAGACTGACCTACGTATACAGAAGGCATGATTTTTATGAACATAAATGTTATCCAACAACTTTAAAAAGTGGACAAAAAATTAAAACAACTTAAAAATCCCATATCGAAGTTTAACAAAAGTACTTCATTGACTTGCTATTGTGACATTTGTAACTTTGTTATATAACTTCTTAACTTTTTTTATATCGTCGATTACCGAACTCGGATTTCGTAATATGCGGTACATGAATCAAGGTCATATATGTTTATGAAGATGGAAAGCTTAAAGTACACACATTTCTGAAGAAAGAAATACCTTTAAACCATTTTACTGATTGTTTGGTCTTTCTAGAAGAATGTCATGAAGTAAAGAAAAATCGACGTTGATTTTATTCCTTTATAGATATATGAATATTGATTTTAAAGTCAAAATAATCATTACATAATTATATAATTGTTATGCAGCAACTAATAAAAACATTACATTCAAAAACAAACTTGCATTCATCGAAAACAATCGGATAATAAACAACAAGAGTTACAATTAACTTTAATAGACGTTACACGCACACTACACGCGCAGCCGCACGCACACTTGTACACCACAAGTCAAACGGGTGTAGTCGTAAAAAAATCACAGAGTATGGGTCAATGCACCCTGGGGCACCCGAAACGCATGGCAATGCACTCGGTCACAGCTTAGAACTACGCCGGGGAATTGTTTGATAAAGTCACATAGTTCAATCCTCTCTCTCTCTCTCTCTCTCTCTGATCCAAATTTATAACAAATACCTTAAAAATACTAATCACTTCTTTAGCTGACTACAGATGTGGGTATGGTAAAAATATTTAACCGAGACATAAAATTAAGGCGCAAAAGACTCCCTTCTTTTAGATTGCAACAGTGTTGCCATTTGTAATACAATGTATTTCAAAAATCGAATCTCGATTAAACGTCAGACTTGTATGAAACACTCCATCTATAGCTTTATAATATAAACTGCATTATGTTCGACATTATAGAACCAATCGATTATAGATCCAAAGCTAAAAATGTAATACTTTATTCTGCAAGATGGTTATAGTAAACAAAAATTAACAACTACCGTGCTATCTGCAGACTACAAAGATATTTTTAGCGATCTTAAAACGGCTCTAAAATCTAATATATACAACTTAGTCACTTAAATAATTCTAATAAAATCAAACGATAATTACAGACGTTCCGAAGGTAATCCGTTCCACAGAGTAAATTATATAAAAATAATAATAACACAGTAATAATAAATAATTCATGATTTAAAAAAAAAGATAAACAAATATTGTAAATCACGAAACAAATAACATAACCTAAAAATAGCAATTCCATCGTTTGAAACATCAATGCACAAATTAAAATTAAATTCATCATGTCATTCCGTGATGCTACCGATGCAAGTGCGGTGACGTAACAGAGTCCTAAATGTGGGCCAGATTAAAAAAAAAATGGCCACACCCACACGACGCACACACGCGAACAGTGAAAGTGCGCCGGCGAACGCCAGCGTTGTTTGTCATTCGACATCCGCTCCTCGTGACGTGTTGACGCGCCTTTACTCACGCATGATATGAATTACACAAGCTTCATTTTTTTTCTCATAAAAAAGGATGTCCCTAATATCAAATCTATTTGAACAAAACATGAAATTTCCTTTAATAACGGAATACGTTTTCACTATACAGTTCACGTTTGATTAAAAAGGAATGTAACCATTTTTTTGACCTTTAGCACAAGAACACTAATAAAGTTCAAATTTAAACGCACTTTTGCCATACTTCGATCGCGCTGTATTAAAAAAATAGCCTGTTTGCTGTTCCAGACAGACTATTCTGTCAATTTTCATTCAAATATGTTTTAAAGTTCCCTACTAATAAACACACTTTCGTATTTATAAGTGAGAATTCCTAATTGTATTTCCAACAGTTACATTACAATTTTACGTGTAAAATGCATGTAATGTAAACGAGATAAATAGAAAAATGTTGCTCTTATAGATAAAGAAAGATACTCTAAAGATAATAAAGTGAACCGTGGACTATGACCGGATTTTTTCTCGTACTGCCAATCTTGTCTTTGTAACCGTAGGTTTATATTGATTAAACGTTCATACAAAGAAAATATAACGCTAATTTATTAAACTAAATAATCAATCTTCTTACTAATATTATATCTACTATTTAACACGTTCGCTGCAGCACCAATTCGTGCGTATTTTCCGTCCCTGCGGTACGAGGTGTTATCGACCCGCTCCGTGACTAGACGTTAGTGCGACACGCGGTCCATTAGACC
>JAODUI010000019.1:2708246-2729282 GCA_027563995.1 Papilio gigon | reverse complement strand
TACGGAGCTGATGTGATCTCGATGTCTTCTCCGCCAACGATCCTGACGTCTTCTTTTGTTTTTGCCGTCGGTACCGATGCTGTAACAGGAATCGATTAATGAACAATGATTATAGAATTTGATACTCACGAAGACAGACAATACGATGAATTTGAAATAACAGTGGTACAGTCCGCAACAAAAATCTACGGAACGAATAGGCCAGCTTTGAACTTGCGTAGTATTCAGCGTTCTGTCCGATATGTGAAATATTGGATGGCCGGAGCCGTCTTCCTTTTCTCACTGGGTATGGACTGGGTGTGGAATAGGGCATATGGGAATGAACAACACTCTCTTCCTGCACGTCTCCACCTCTGTCTAATTAAGGTAGAGATGTTCATAGAGCATTCAGTCATATTAGCGAAACTAGACGGCCGCTTTCATATAACCATCTTATACGATAGAATCGACGATACCTCAATCATCAAAATAAGTTCACTATAATACTTATAAAACGGTGTTCTTCATCTGCGAACGCATTATAGTTCCCAAACTCCTGGTCCCCACCGTGGCCTAGCCTTCATTGCAACAGTTCCCTACCCCACCTGGCGTTGCTGGCCCCCAAGATATCATATAAATAGTTTTAATTACATTTATTTAAAGCCAAACTTAGTCCTTAAATCATTAATAAAGCTTTATCGGTGAATTTATACTAAAACTTCCCTTTAGTAAGAATACTCAGAAAGTTTCAGTTAATCTAGTTTTTTTTTAACTGACATGTGACCAAATAAATTAGCCGAAGTTATTCCCTTTCAAAATACGTCCATCCATTTTTTAAATTACCCCGAACAAAGTTTATTTAAAGAAAATTTTAATCCTAAAACTTTATTTTTAATGATCATTATTAAACCTGTCTACCCCACTTGAGTATTAAAATGTGACCTAAAATTTGACAGCGACGCTTTCACTCTTCATTTAAAATTTCACCTTTAATGCAACAGTTTAAAGTTCACATTGCCTTGTTTAAAATAAGGTCACGTATTAAAGACGTAACTCCAAGCACGGCAACAGTATTATTATTTTGATACTTATTCCAAGGTGATAATAACTAGATTAGCTTGAATTTAAAATAGTTCAATAACATGCAAATATGCATAATTTTGTTGACGTCTGTAATCCTGCTTTGGTTTAGTTTTCTTTATTGTTCTATAATAGATTTAATATCAATCATACAGCCGTACTCATATGTGTTTAATTGCTTGTTTCGGTCCCTTAATGGCCATTAAACGAACTAGTATATTACAGTTATCCTAAGTTACGTACGTTTTACAAAATTCGAAGTTTTTTTTTTAGTTTCATAAAAAAATATCTGGCATTTATAAATTACCATTAATTTATTAAAAAAAAAAAGAGGAAGTGATCACAAGATTTAATAGTCCTTGTTTAGAAATCAGAAGAAAACAGAAAGGCGGACGTTTTTATTGGTCTGAATTAATTCTACTTCGCTTAGAATTTCTTTACACCAAAACTTATGCCCCAATAGCCTAATGGGTGGGGGTACGGAATTCCGATCACGCGGTCGAGATGTCGAATATCGAATGTCCATGATAAATGAATACAATTTTTTTTAATTACAATAGCCTAATGGTTATTGGTATGGACTACCGATCTAGCGGTCGTGGGTTCGAATTCCGTCTTTCGACTATTGTCGTGAACCATATCTTAACACAAGCTTTTTCAAGCTTACCAGGAATGGTTATAAGAAATATTAGTAAATTAACAAAAATCTACTAATATTAAAAAAAAAAACAATAAATAACACATAACATTAATAACATTGTATTCACTTAAACTTGAAGTTATCTTGAACACGTAACACTTGGTTAAGTTTATTCTTCAATGCATGGTTCAAACACTACATAACTTAGAGTGCAACGTAACAAGTCCGTAGATGAACTTCTCTACACATGGTTATAATTTGAAATATAAGATTTTTCAGAAGAGCCATTGTAAGTCAATTTTCTTTATAAAGACATTCAAATGGTCGGGGATACAAAGAATTAACAGAGTTCGTATAGTTAAAAAAAAAATGAGTCACATTATGCGCAGGCGCAGTTTCTAAAAACAAACGTTACACGTGACTTGGTACACGTGAGTGAAAGAAAAATATTTATTATAAAGTTTACGTAACTTCACGCATGTTTACATTATAAAGGGTAGATTGATTAGTAATATAGAAAATTGTATTAAATAATTAAAAATTGTTGGTTTCATAATGTAGACCAGTTAGTAAAAGGTTCATTAAAATGGGTGTAACCGATTCACAGATTACCCGAAACAAGCGCAGACTAGCTCACTAACAGTTAACAGTTAACAGTAAAAAATTTTAATATTGTATTTTCCTTATAAGCAATACAATTTAAACAATTATTATGTTCACGAAATATTTTTTTTACATTAAACATACTGACACATGGAACTTAGTTTTTGCAATAATTCATTTCTGCTCCACCCATATTGGTTTTAGCGTAATGTTATAACCTATAAACTTCTCCAATAAATGGACTATACAATACAAAAATAATTTTTAATTTCCAACCAGTAGTTCTTGAGATAAACGCATTTAAACATACAGTTCAGCTTTAGGTATTGTATTTGGTATTGGCAGATGTTTTTAGAAAGGTAAATTCAATGTTTATATTTCATAGGATAGGTTGATGTATAATTGTTTAGTAATATGGAAAATTACACAAAATAACAACGAATTGTCGATTTTTATAATTTGATTTAACATGAAATTGTTGCAATTAATTAATTAAATTTAACGTAATTGTAATTTGTTAAATGCAAAATGGCGAACGATGACCTAGATAATTTTAGCTGATGTTTTAATGTAGCTTGTATGTTATAAGACTTTATTTGTATGCTCACATCAGAGGTTACCAACTCGATGAAACACTGTATTTAGTAAGAAAACCATAATAAAACCCTGTACAATCTACCAATCACAGACTTCTTGTCCGAAGAATGTTTGGATAGATTGTGAGAAAGATATGCTTATGGGTGTGAGTTCAGATATGAGGGCTGATAGAGATGTATGGAGTACTGTGACGTCATTACGTGGGGAAAAGGGCAGGTTGATGATGATGATGCACAAATATTTATTAAAGGATTTTGCCCGCGTCTTCATCTGCGCGGAATTAATTAATAATTAATTAATTAATTATTAATTGATTAAGAAAAGACTCCGCAAGTAACCTATGTGTTCTTTCAGATTGTGTTCTGTGTTTGCGATCGGCCGGTTGACTACCCCTGACTTAAATTAAAGTTTGAAAACTTAACATGTTTAAATATATTTTTCTATTTGCTATTTGTAGTTGAGGAAATTTTTTTTAACTTTGCGAAGTCATAAGCGGACGGACGTATTATAAATATTATTATAATAGTTTGAATTGATTGATAAAAATAGGCGACGAAAAATTTTGAGAATTTAAGAAATTCGTTTTTAAAACAGTTTACATATATATCATAACAAATATGATTACAATTTGTAAATATTGATTAATTAGTTAATATTTTTTATTGCAAAGAACCGAACATCACAACATTTTGTATCGTCTTTAAATTACTTAAACATTATATCTTTGTGAATAAATAATTAAAATAAATCTATCGAAACTTTCACTTACAGTTAAGGATATTAAAATCATTAGGAGGTAATAAAAAAACGTCTTTTGTTAAAACCTGGCCAGAGAACGACATTAAAATAAAAAAAAAATTGCATAAAATGTCATAAAAGAAAACCCTTTGAACACACGTGATTTACGACTTTCGTTCACACCCACACACATGCACACATGCACACCGCACGCACACACAGACAAAACGACGCACACTCACCTATGGTCAGAGCGAGTGATCCGGCCCGTGAGGAGCTCCCAGCTGCAGCATGGACCGACACAGCTCTGTAATCTCCGGGTGGTTCAGATTGATCAGATGCACGTACATCTGCTTGTGCAGGCTCAGCTCTCCGGATACCGCCTCCAGCCTCTTTAGCAAAGCCTCTTTTTCCCTCAACAACGTTTTAACCTTTTCCTCCACTTCCCTAGAACGCACTTTGGCTTTTTCGCGGGATTTCCTCACTGCTATGTTATTACGCTCCCTCCTTCTCCTGTACTCGTCCGTACCCTTGTCGATAACTTTGCCCGACGATCGTCGAGGTGGTGCCGGCTTGTGCTTCAACAGGGGAGGCAGCAGGGGCGCCCCCAGAGGTGGTAGCGGTGTGAACCCGCCTCCGTAAGGCCCGCTCACACCCACCGGCGGCTGAGGGTTGTACTGCCCCGTGTACTGTGCACATGTCACTGATCTCCTGAAGTCATGTGGCTCCGGGGGTTCTTCTTTAATCGGCGGCGCTTGTTCGTGCGAGTTTGACTGTACGGGCGCCGCGTACGATGCGCCGGAGTGGACCGGCTGCGGCATGTACGCAAGCGTCGTTCTGGCAAAGGGTCTTTGCTGGGGCGAGCGCCCCCCTGAAAGTATCTCCTGGAAGAGCGCCATGGTCTCTTCGCCGCGGAACTGGTCCGCGATGAGGTGCTGCAAGTCGCGGCTGATCTCCTGTCCATTGAGCTCGTCAAGGTCCGGGGGCGGGAAAGGTGTTCTCTTGTCTTCAGCGGCCTTCTTGAGGTCCGGCTGGGGCGGCGGGGGCGGTGCCGCCGCGGCATCGTACATCTGCGGGGACTCCATGCCGCCCGGGCCGATCGCAGGCCCTGCGGCGCCGGCCCGGTTCTCCACTGCGCACTGGGTGGACGTCACAATGCACATGCACGACACTCGCGTGGCGCGTGCGAACGCCTCGGAGTTTGAACGCAGACTGATGTTGCGCGCGCGTCGAGCAAGGTTGCCGGAAGGAAGCACTGAAGTCGCGCTGAAAGTTCGCGGTAAAAGTTTTTTTTTTTTATTGTAAAGGCCCGCACACACCGGCGGCCGGCGCAGAGCGGTCCTAATGGAGTACACACGCTAACCTATTAGCGTACTGCTACGTTCATTAGACGTTTATGAGAAGTTAATTTGTTGGTTCTAATTTGTACAATAAATTATAATTTCTTTGAACTTTGAATAATTTAATTTGGACCTCTTCTTAATTATAGATGTTTTAAGAAATTTACATTATAATATAATTGAGTTGTCGTTTTTATTTAAAAAATTATTGCACCTTTGTTATTTATTTATAAAATAAATTACTTTTGGTAATTTTTTTTTTTTAAAGAAAATGACAGGTTTTTTTACGAATCTGATATAGAAGTATTTCTTTTTTTTTTAGTTGTAAACTATTTATAACACGACAAGATGCGAGACGTATCTTGTGCCACGTTTCTGAAGTTAACAGATGGCGCTGGTGGGCTAACATAATTTAGTTTACGGTCATTAGGACACACCAAATTGACTAATGGATTTTAACTGTGAAGTCTAATTCAATTAGTAATTCAACCTTGATTGTTGTACTTTTTGTTTTTAAAGGGGACAAACGAGCAGCGGGGTCGCCGAGGTGGTCGTCGACGCTCACAGAGGAGCAGGTTTTAGGAAAAAGATGCGATTCTTGAAGGACCCTAAGTTGTAACGTTTTATAAATATCACCTAAAACAAACCGACCCACAAGATGTTGGTATTTTTGTTTGTTTATCAAAATAATACATACAAAACCGAATACAGCAAGATAAATTGTAAATTGTAAAACATAAATAATCGATAATCTACAAAAATCGATTTCTCAAAACACAAACACTAAACATAAGATAACTAGACGTCGCCAGAGCACTATCGTCACGGACCATTGGCAATCGTTATCCGATGCGTTACAAATAATCGATATCTCGCTGATAGAGTAGTCGATTACGAGCATACGTGTTGTTGATCACCGTACGTGGGCAATCACCTTACTGATGATAGAACCGTGGGGCAATCACACGATTAGAGAGGGACGGGAGATAAAATATTACACGCGTTCTCTGACGTATAACGAAATGCACATGTCTGCTATGTAACCTCAGACTTCTTTACATTGATAATATGACTGGTACTAAACCGTTAATTTGTAAATTAAAATTTCTGACAATTTAAGGAGGGTTTTACTAGGAAGAAATATTACAAACTGACAGTGTTGATTAATTTAATTCTCTTTTAATATTCTTTTTATAGTTTTAATGATAGTTAAAATATCACTTATCCTTATTAAATATTTCTGTTGTGTACCACATACGTGGTCGACTATGGCCTAGTCACCCAATAGGTTAAGCTCTGAGCCCCTCGGTGGGGACGTATAGTGAGCTGATGATGATGATGATGATGATAACGCATACAGATGTTAAACCACGACTCCTCTACTGAAGTTACTGTACATACCACACCACACATAAAATAATTTAAAAAAAAACACAGAAAAATAGGAGAATTTTAAGTCGGTCAAAACAAGTTTATCCTTCAATTTTAGCCCACTTTAACTCAACTTTTAACTGAACAATTGAATTGTACATTTAAAATTGACGTATACTTAAACTGTAGTTTCCTAACTCATGTTTTGACTAGACATGCACAATTTTAAAATAAAATTTGAGGTTTATTTTTGAAATAGTAAATGGAAATTGTTTGAAAGTGTAGAGTTTAGGTTACAAAAAAAAATGTTTTTTTTTTGTCATCATCACTATCAACCTAATAGAGTCCATTACTGAACGTAGGACTCCCCCATCGATTGCCACGATGACCGGTCCTGCGCCGCCCGCATCCAGTGCACTCCCGCAACCTTAACCAAGTCATCGTCATTTTTTATTGTCATCAAAAACAATAGAGATAACAAAAGTACTAAACGGAGCTGGTGATAGCTTTGTTAAAAAATGTATTAAAGCATGCCTTAAGACCAGTAACTTGGTATGAACGCATATGCAACCGATCAACAAAACCTGTTGGCAAATGCAATCCACACGTATCATATATTACGATTTAGTGACGCGTGAAAATGTCTATACTTCTTGCGGTGTAGCATGGTGCGGGTGACAGCTTCAGTAACGTTTCGTTTCACTCTTGAAACTAACCGCGATTTAAAAATTATAACCTAGTATTTCAGTTGTACCACATTCATAATATATTAAATCATTAATAACTGTATTAACTCAAAATTAACCCAACCAGAATGTTCTAGTCTATAAATAAAATCAAATCGAAAGAAAAATTAAGCAGTGCTATGCGTATTAACGCTATAGACGTATTAAATGATGGGACGTACTGCTAGGATGAATAGGGAAATTAAAAAAGATTTTAATCTCTAGAAACAACGCTCTAGTACATCCTCGATAATGGAGTCTCCTCATAAATGCCTATAAAATAACAATTTTCATACCAACATTAAAGAGAACTAGATTTATGCTGGGAGTATCGTCCTCGATAAAATTATTTGCTAAACGTCACAGCCGTAGACATGTGACTGATGTCAACGTCATGCAGACATCAGTCACCCGCACCATACTTGCACCTCGCGACCAAAACATACAAATATTAGACCAATTTTTATATGAATCGAATGATGGGAACACTGGAGTGAACACCCATGGTGGAGCGGATGCCTTTGAGAAAGTACACTCGATTCTCAAAGGACCCTATCGTACTGGTTCCTAAATACCACCGACGACAGACTACGTGGAAGTGTGAGGAGGAAGATTAAAACTTAATGATTTTGCCAAAAATATATTTTGACTAGATTACATCAGATGGATTGAAATGCTGTAGTCTAGATGGATGGATGTTTGTTATTTAATTGCAGAACGGTTAAACAGATCAGATTTGAAAGAAAGTTGGATTATATTGTCAAACGAGCGGCGAGATCAGAAGGGTTATCATCGACGCCCCGACATCTGCAATACTAGAAGAACAGCTGCGATGCCGGCGTTTAAGAAAGAGGTACGCTCACTTCTTGAAAGTACCTATTTCACGAGCGATAGTTTTACGTTAAGAACGATAGTTGCTTTGTATAAAATGTAAAGGTATAATTCTACTGTCCAATAGTAAATCTTTTTTAACAAATATTTCAATAGTGGGACCCCACAGTAGGACGAATCTAGTATCAAATGCTGTTAAAACTCATCTGTCCTACGTGTCCTAGGCGTGGAGCCCTAGTCGCTTGTAGTGGGGAGTGCGGCGGCGGCCGGTGAGCGGCCAGCCTCTGACGCAACTCCGCAACCAACGTACTACTGCTGTATCATATTGGCTGTTGAACTACAGTTTAAAACAAAAATAATACAAGTTGGGTGTCACGAATATTTCTTAATAAAGTGAAAGTATATTTGAATTATGTGTTAATTTATTAAAATAAATTAATACATATTTATGAACTAATTAATTAATTATAGGTCAAATTAATTAACTAAATAAATTGTACTTATTTTCCGTATGTGATCAAATCAGTGCTCGCGGTTTTCTAAGCCTATTTGAATAGTGAATTGTTTATCAATTGTATTTTATTAGGAAAAAAACACATTCATACAGACATTAGTAATACCAGTGTTAAAATAAAAAAAAGTTACCTAAAACAATATCCATATGTTTATAACGTATTTTTTAAATATTAACTAATACTTAATTTGTTTCAGAATATAATATCAAGGTAATCGGTAACTTTTTTTTTAAATATTAATATTTTTTTAAATTCACTAATAACCATTCCTTGTAAACTTGGAATAGCTTGTGTTAGGATTTGGTTTACAATAGTCGAATGGCAGAATTCGAACACACAACCGCTACATCGGTAATCTCCTTAACCATTAGGCTATTGGCGCTTTAAATATGTAATAATAATGTCTAATAATATTTTACAAAAATACTTTTAATTAAAAAAGCGTCAGTAGTCTAATAGGTAAGGCTATGGATTTCCGATCACGTGGTCAACAGTTCGAATCCCACTATTCGACTATTGTAAACTATTTCCTAGCACAAGCTTATAGCTTAGGTGGCGTGATAATATTAGTAAATTAACAAAAACATGGTTATATTAAAAAAAATATATAATTTATTATATCAACAGCCAATAACGGTCAAGTTATTGTCTCAGTGAGTTGGTAAGTAGGGTAGCGACAGCAGAAAGTGGTTGCGGGCGGTGACGCAACCGCGCCGGTAACCCACTCAGCGACGCCACGCCGACGGCAAGCGATGGTCACTCGTAGTGCATTAGCCAGCATCGAGTAATGGTGGTCACCAACTAACTTTGTGATGGAAATCACTAATCTTAGTTAACAAAGACTGGTCTTCACACTAAAGTCCATCATAAATGACTTTAAATCATGAGATCTCAAATGTATTCAATTCAGAATTGTTAATGATCGATGTAGGAGTCCCCAGCTACGGTCCATACCCTAGGTCCTAGGTCACCTCCTTCGGTGTGGATTTAGAACGATAAATGGTAGACTGTTTAAGGAATACAGAACTGTTTAAGGAATGATTACAGAAGTCTGAATGTGGTATCAAGCACATAAACTCATTATCCTTGTCCGTTGCCCACTGATGGGCAAAGGCCTTAGTACACTAACTACCTTTATAAAATACAGAAACTAAAATGTCATGACGTTCGGAATCCACTGTAATATATAATATATGTACAAAACTTAAACGTATATACTCGACCGAGTTGACAAATGAGGTGTCATTTTATGACACATAATCACCGAGAGACATTATGACACACAAAAATACAATTTATAATAATAATTCTTTGACACTCAGCATAGATGGCGTTGGACTTAACAAATTCTTGAGAGCTCCCGTGGTAATTTTGGCACCTCAAAGCATTGTCAACAGAGCACCCTTTTCTCAACGCAGTGTCGGCGCTGTATGTACTCCATACATCTCTATCAGCCGTCATATCTGCACTCAAACCCATACGCATCCATTCATATAATACGTTCCATACAACAGAAGTTTTAAGAAAAGAAGGGCGACTAGGAATGCTGACGTATTAATATAGTCGTACGGGCGTATCGTCGGTACCAGGGCGTCAGCGCCACAAGCGGTTATGCAACCGCGCGGCCCGCCAGCGAGCACACTCTCACTTTCGCGAGCGGGAGGCCGCAGCGAGCTTTGTATCGTAATGTCATCGCGACGCTGCATCAACAGTTATGAGCGCCTGGTACCGGGATATCGGGATAACAGGTATGCATTTCAAATTTAAACGTTATATTTTCAAGTAATAAAAAACATTATTTTTTTGTATAAAGTTTTACGATTTGAATTAAATGCACAAAACTAAATTTTGTTACTTATTGTTCTGAAATAACATGAGACGGTTTGCTAGAAAAATGACATGACGGAAAAAATATGATGATAGATGGAGTAAGCACAGGGAGGAGAGAGGAGAGGAGAGAATTACGGTAAAATAAATTAATAGGTATGTTTTACATTCCTTAAGTTTGTGTGACGTTACAAATATTATATAATATAGTTCGCAAGAATGTCTACTAAAACGACTACAGTAACATAATGACATATGCAATCGAAGTATTGTTACCAAAAACATAAAAAATCACGAAAAAAATTGAAATAACTAATACAATTAAAGAGATACATGGAATAAGAGTGTATTAGATATGTGTAATAATTTGTAACGCATTAAAAAGGCTCTATATCTTGTATCTAGATATTTTAATTCATAAACGATTGGTTAGCAACCAAACGATTTAATTTGTGGCTAGCCTATCGGCTATAGCGAAAGCATGTCATGCCCACGCGGTGCCGAAGTATTTACGAGAAATTATATGGTCAAATCAGTCGCTAACTAGCCTGCTTTATATCATTATTTTATTACACTTATGTTATTTAATTTTAATTAATTTAACAAGTTTTATTCGATAGAAACAGATTGTTCATTAACAGAGGGACGTCATCATTGTCAGGGCAATTGTCAAGAAGCGAGCGTACCTCTTTCTCAAAAGCCGGCGACGCATCTGTAATTACTCCGGCATCGCAAAACTCCATTGATGATCACATTTGAGATCAGGTCACTCGTTTGCCCTTCTCTTATAAAAATTATATGATTTTAAAAAAAAAAACCTTTTGACAGTAAGAACGCATTGGGAAGACAACCCTGTAGTGTTATCCTCCTAATTTCCGGTGTAGTGAAAATATAGGAGCATTGCAGAAAAGATATGGATGGTTGCCTTTTGATTCTAATTAGAAAGAGCCGATGCGCTAGCGATGTGACGCTGTTGTATTCCTGACCAGTACAGTGGTATATCTCCCGTTATATTGTGTTATTATAATTACAGTTTAATCACTAATCTATCGTACTAGTACAAAAATTACAGTGGTGACCTTGAAATCTTTCAAGTAACGAAAGTTTTTAGTTTATTTATTAGATCTATTTAACGTTACAAATTTTGTAGAATAGTCTAAAATAGATCAGTGGTCAGACGGAGTAATTAGCATACAATATAAGCTACCTGTTGGATTAGTTTGTCAACAGGCACACTGACCCCCGGCCTGTATTGTGAACGTCCTTGGTATAATAGGCACAACGACCCCCTAACACTGTTGTAGAAACGGAACGGACTGCACGTATTAGTCATTGCCGGTTATATCCAATTAAAACCCTCTTAGATACAAGATGATCTAATTCATAAATTTACTACCATACAAAAATTGTTACATGTCCAACAAGAGAGCTGTCGTTTAAATTTCAAAAGAGAAATATACACTGGGACACTGTTTAAATTGTTCTGGAGCGGCACAGCGTCAAATTTTTCGTACTTTCCGTCCTAACTTAAAGTATATTCACTGGCTTATTTTATTGGCGGCTCAAAGTTGAGAGTTCTCAGACACAAGATATCGATGATAGGGCGTGAAGTGTCGCCGAGTGGTGTCTTTGAGGCGCGGTCGCTGCGTCCGCGACTTTGACAGATATAGCCACTTCAATCAAACATACTCAAAAATCGATATTCATATGTTTAAAACGCATAACATGGTATACATACAATTTATAATAAACTTTATTGAACAAATAACAGAGTTGTAAATGGTTTTCAAATCAATAAATACAATCTTAACAAATCTTTTACAAAGGCTATATTGGAGATGTCCATGGGCGTCGAATAAATTTATATAAGGCGGTCCATGATTCGACTCATCGTCATTCGTCATCATCATTCGTCCGTGGTTTGACTCATCCCTTATAAAAAAAAATCTTCCGGACGCACCTTCTAACAAACATCCCTTTAATTATTCACATTTAGAAGTGCATTTTCTTTAACGTATTCATGACAAGAAATTAATATAATGTAAATGAAGTACTAAGTACTTCAAACTGTACTTTATGTTATCAAAGCTGCTTTTTTCCAGCGGAGTCAATAGTTGAAAGGGTGCAAATCATTTGAGTAACTCGCACGTGTCGAGTGTCAGTTCGTGACTTTTGCACGAGAGAAAGAAACGTACCTTAATGTAGAGAATCAATTTACTAACGTTTTTATAGATCTACACCTTATAGTCATAAATCTGTTTTTTTTTCTTATTACTAATCATTTTTATACCTCTACAGACTTATGGCTTGATTTAAAAAAGGATTGTATTAGGTGACTTCACTCGTCATAAATTGGGAACAAAGACTAAATTTTAAATTTGTATTGTTAACAATTATGAATATTCCTGGTTTAACAATAATACTAGCTTTCTACAACTTAAGAATTCTCATACTATTATTATTTTACCACTATTTTCTTTAGTTTGTAGTCTATTACGTGGTGGGTTCTAATTGGACGAAACAAAAGCCGACGGACCATCTTACACACGTCGTAACAATTATTAAATCACTTCTAATGATCTCAGCGTAATTCGACTAAAATTACAGTCGACATAGCTTCTTAGTTGTGTTGTAAAGTTTTAGTTAGTAATTAAACTACAAGATTTACTTTAATTAAGCTTTTAAAGACGTAGGAGTTAATTTATTTTAAAACAGTTAACACTGATAAATTCTGATTTACTGGTTATTGATTTAGAACTACCAATAATTATAATATCACGTTTGTTATTATATAAAGGAATCGGTAGACAGATTTTCAATTTTCTCTGTCATGACACGCGTTTTTACATCATTGAATCTATGTAAAATAAATATAGACGCATGACGCAATTTTGTTAGCATTATATGTAAGTCGTGTAATACGGACAGATATAACAGTGCGCTTCGACGAAAAGCCGGATTTCTCGAGCACGTTACCATTCCAATAAATTCGACTGAAACGTTTTCAGACGGAAAGTACTAGGATTTATTGAAACCTGCTCAGTTCTTACTTTCGACCTTTGATACTCCATGTTACGCAATTGTGACTCCGACATGTTAAAGATAAAGATAACAGAAATTAATCATATTAAAAACACAAATCATTTTGTATAAAAAAAAAAATCTTTTAAACATTGTTAACTGTTACAAACAATGTACACATGTCAATGGTTTATGCACTATTAGCCTCCGCTGTGGCCTATATCAGTAATAACTTCAAGGTCGGCTGGAAGCTAGACATATAGGTCATTTAATAAGAAATGTAACGAACGACAATTCATGTATAGTTTTAAATAAAATTTCATGCCTTCTTTTTCTGCGACTGCCATCTAACGAAGGTTGGCGATCAGCACAACAACTGGAACTCAGGTCACAGCAGCTCTGAATATAGATCGCGTTCTTTTAACATAAGCGAATATTTTCCAGCCAACATGTTCTTTTTCTGGACTTCATGTCATTCCTAATAAAGTGAATGTACCTATAAGTAGTATGGATGTACCTATATTTTATGCGTTTTATGAACTCGGATTATAAATTCAAATGTGTGGATGGATGTTTATTATCATTACGAAATGATTAAAATTCTATTCAATTTATTAAAACTTTCGTGAGACGTTTCAATATACTACTTATAAAAATGGATTAACTCATGTACGCAGCGCGCAGTGGGCGACGGGCGTCGAACGCGCTGTAGTACCAATCCCACTCACCCTGAAGAAGAGCCCTCGATGGGCTCGAAACTAGTCAGTACCGACACTAAATTAAACGTGAGTTAAACCGTTTTTAGAAGTAGTATAAAATTCTACTCTTTGTCATTTTTACTGCGCGGACGGATCGCTGGCGATATATGGTGGTATAATAAAGTTGTTGGGTATTGCATACAATTTACTGTCGTAGTAGTTAATGTCGTATTTGCGAAGATCCTAGAATGTTAATAAAGTATTTTGAATGAACGTTGTGGATTCAATATGACTTCTTTTGGTTCGAAACGGGTTTGTTTGAACGGGTCTCTTTGAGACCTTTCAGTTCTATTCAGAACGTCAGATTTGTGACTTGAATATAGAGATGAGATGAATAGAATTGTTTATATCTTTTTCCCATCTTTAAATATTATAGAAACAAACGTTCAACAAGTCTTGTTATGTTCAAGGTGACGAGATTTTATAATTTATAGTACCGAGCAAATATTATTTTTCTGTTTTAGTGAAAGACGATGTTTTAATTCAAAGTCTAAAATGGAAACTTTTTACACATTTTTTTTATTTATTGAGAGGTGGCACAAAAATCTGTGAACTCTTCAGATGACGGTGTGGTGCCAAAAGCCTGTTCACAATTGGAGAGCAGGTGCAAAAAATTTAAATTGCTTGTGTGTGCCAAAATTCACGCTAAAAAAGTGTTAGGCTTTTTAGACAGTTATTCTCGTATCACTTTATCACTTTTAATAGTTTAAGTTATTCTCGTGTTACCAATTTTATGACAAATATTTCTGTCAATTAATGTACAATAACATTCAAATAAATTAAACAGCGACGTAAGTCTATCGTTTCGAGGTTAGGTTAGGTATCTCCAGTAGTGTGAAAGATGCCGATTAAGGCATCATAATAATATAATTACTAATTGGTATAAACTAATTTTCCTTAATGTTAACTTTTAAAGTCCCATATTTTCTATATAACTTAAATATTAACACTGGTAACGTAGACGATTGTCACCTTTTTGGTATATCACTTAAATATTACGTAAGAAATTCTTTCACTAGTAGAATGAAATATTATTTTGTGAAGCAATAATATAGAAAAACAATTGAAGTATTCAGCTCAGGGCCAACAAGTATGCTTGCGATGCGTTATATCGCAATGACATCTGTGTAAGCCAATAACAAGGAGACGGATTGACTGCTCATTACAATACGGCTTTAGTGCGTAACGAGGCTAATAATGTTTACAAATACTTGTGCTTATCGATTGTTCACATTTGTACTGAATTTATAACATATACACATATAGAGAAATTCTTCCATGTGAAGCCGGACCGCGCTGACAATGTAATCCAGTCTTTCTCAAAGTGACCGTTAACGCCCCCTTAGGGGCGTTTGAAACCTAGCGGGAGCTTTAAAAATAGACGGGAGATGTGGATTAGAGGGGCATTGAATAATAAGTAATTTTATGTACTTTGTAGACTATTTTAAAATGCACTAAAATTAAAACCCAGCTACTACACAATAACGTTCACTTACGTAAACATCGTTTACTATTTCTATATATTATGAATATAAAATATTACAAATAACAAAAACGCTGGCCTAGGCAGCAGTTTTTATTTGTATCAGTTCTAAATTGTAAACTAAAATTAAAGTAATGAAGCTGTGGTTATAAAGTTTTAGGGATCTATAAAAAATGGGGGCGCTGAAAAAGATTTTAATTTGAAAGGGGGCCGTCAAAGAAAACAGTTTGATAATGACTGATGTAACGTTTTGTCAGTTGTTTTGTTGTGGCTTTATTTGACTTCTCCACATTTGTTATTTATTTGATAAATTTTTCAATCAAATAAATTTGACACAAAATATGTTACGCACTATGTTGGAAGTTTCAGGTAGGCTGTTAAACGAATGATTCAATTAACACATTCTTTGTTTATCAACTTTTTTCTTTGTTCACTTACCAAGAATTTAATGGTGATACTTATGGTTTGATGATGAGGTTTAAGACTATGTCATCACTCTGTCAGTAAATGTTATATTTCGTCGAATAACTTAATGTAACAGTTTTGTGAATGAAATTTCGTTAGTTCTTGAGATGTGACACAATTAAAAGTTTTTAATTAGCGCGGCGTGCCAAAGGCCAGAGGAAGTCTTTAGGCTTCTTGTAGTTGAAGTTCGTGCTCCGTTTGGTCGGTGCCAGCGGTGAAGTCGGCCAAAAGCAATCAATGTACGTTTCTATACTCACGAGTTACTCTAGGCATGAAGGACCCCCGACGGGTCCGAAACTAGTCGGTACTTACACCGATCTACACGTGAGTTAAGCCGTTTTTACTAGTAGTCTCGGCATGCTTATAACAGATTTATTTAAGTCATATTAATGTGTAAATATTTTTACATAGCAATATAATGTAGTTAATCTACGTGGTTTCCATTCCCAAAACACTTTGTATAAAATATTGCCGTCTCCGTCGTTTTCTTTGAAAAAAATGGAGACAATCATATGTTTATTAACAGGTATTTCGATTAAAATTATGTTCATTTTTATGTTTTTTGCTAGATATTTGCTATGTTAAAAACCGTTAATTATCAAATAACACAAGTAAACGTTCAGCTACGTGTTTTGTGGTAAGTAAAGCCAATAACGCCGTAAGGGCAGAACTGTGGTTGAAAAGCTCATTACACGAAAGCTTAGTATGTAACAAGATTATTAGCTGCGGAAAGGGCAAAGGAGCTTTATTAATAATCAATACTCGGTACAATATTTTTCAAAAGATTTTTACATAATTTATCAGTGATTTTTTTTTCGAAGTCCGCCGGTTATATTTGTATGTCGTTTATTTTAAATGTTTATGAAAAAGCTTTGCGAAAAAATTCTCTAAAATTATGATATTTTTACATTTCAGTATAGGTTTCTAGTCATGTTCAAAGTTCATTCACCTGCGCCTCTTTGATGTTTTTCATTAAAGCAATCACGAAACGAGAGCGTACGCAGAGGGCGCTGAAGCGTTTGCGCTCCAGCGCCCTCTACTACTGCTATTGAAAACGTTACGATATTACTCTGGTGTGTGGTCATTTCTAACTTAACTACTTAATATCTTAGTATGTAAGACTATGTTGAACGTTATCAAAAAAAAAGTCTTGTAAGATATAAATCAAGTCAAATATTTTATTAGGAAACTTTTAATACACATGATATAATAAGTACATGTTAAAACAAACTGGGAACTATGTTAACTAGGCCTTACTCTTAAAACCTTAAAAATAGAACAAAAGATAGAAGATAAACTGAATTTGTATGATTGTTCCTATTTGTACCTTATTGTTCTGACATGACTTATTTTATAAAAAAAATCTTTAAAGCGTAATTTCTTAAATTTCAAATCTTTTGTCACGCGTGAATAATGAGATCGTATTTAATTTATTTGAAAATACACGAAATAATTCACGTTTTACAATTGAACTGCCGCGCGTCGCATTCTACGTTACCACAATGTTAGCAATCCAAAAGGCATCCAGCATTCCGTAGAGAAGCATCTGAAACATTCCACTTACAGAGTAACATCGCCGATACTGTAGATTTCGCACAGATTTACTAACTTATATAACTTACCAATGTTGCCTTTAAAAGGTTTTATACGACAAACGAGATTCATTTTAAGTTATTCATTGCTCCAAAGATTTTTATTTTGTATACAAAAATTTTATATACAAAAATTGATGGTTGTTGAAATAAACTACATTTTTTCTTACGTGCTACCTGAGGCTAAGTGGTCCCTGAATAATTCTATGAGACTGCGTTAATTATTGTTATTTGTATTTAGAATTCAGTGTTGTTCACAGGTACGCACAAAGCAATCCCGATGGCGGATTGTTTTGTACAAACAATTTGCATTCCGCATGTGAGAGGGCGCGCGATGCGAATTTAACGACCGCAACCCCCTCACTACCCACGGCCGGCCCCAAACCGCATCTGCTAATATTGTGTCCGCATTGCTAGTGTTGTGTTGAATAAGGTATTTAAATTGAGAACGATCTTACTGCGGGGCTTTCACTCAAGAAATACAAACATCGTGTCCTAAAATGCATACTGGTCGATTTTACGTTTTTTAATCCGATATCTCACAGTCCGATGCATCAGCCATCGAATCTAACGTCTACTATGCTAGGCAAGTTTCCGGAGACAAGACAAGATGACATATTAACATTACAAAGAAAGTTATGAACGGCGATGGCCGAGACACTACGACATCAAGAACATGGATAACAGACAATCCATTACTATGTTAAAGCTTGAATAATATCAAATATTCTAAAGATATATTTATAACAAAGGGTTACAGAGAGTTAGAATTTGTGTCGGAACGTAAGCACGTTTCGTATTGAATCGGCTGTGTCGTGTCAGAGCTGTTCCGATATTAAACTTTACTGCACCGCAATGTTTCGAATACTGTATTATCCATATAAATCTAGCTCAGGCTAAACAAAATGTTTTATCGCGATAAAAGTGAGATAATATAGAAAAAAATGAAGGTACCGAGAAGTAATCTTTAGTACTAACGCATGTCTCATTGTCGGCTTATTTGTCGTTGGATTTGATTAAATATTATAGCAATAATCGAAACAAAATCAATATTAACTTATCAAAACTTTCGTGAGACATTTCAGTATACTTATAAAAACGACTTAACTCACGTGTAAATCGGTTTAGGTACCGACTAGTTTAGATCCCATCTATAGTGCCAGTACCAGTGAGCGACGGGCCGCGAACGCGCTGTAGTACCAATTCCAGTCACCCCGAAGAAGAGTCCCCGATGGGCTCGAAACTAGTCGGTACCGACAGCGATTTGCACGAGACTTAAACCGGTTTTATAAATAGTGTAAAATAAATATTTTAAACCTCATAGAACCAAATGTTTATATTTTTTTCAAAGCTTTCTATGATATTATAAAAATTGTATCACTATCGTTCATTATTTGAACTCTTTGGAGCTGATTGTCAAAAGAGATTGGTGTATTCGCTTTTGAGGAACGCGATTCGTCGGAACGTGAACTCGGCAGTAAATTCCCGGACCATTTGCTGTGTGCTTTGGCGTTCTTTCATTATTTGTTTGATCACTCGAATGAGTTGGCGAAGTGGCCTCCTTTTATGCAGTTATTGCGGCCTGATATCGAAGCTTTTGGGGTCAGTTATCTATCTTTTTTGCTATTCAGTATATTTTAAAATAAAATAGTGTATGTTTATAAAATGTATTTATTAACAAATACAGAGTATACACGTAAACAAAATAAACGGTAGGAAAAATAGTTACTAAAACATTTTTTTTTGGATTATACAGAAAAAGCAGTTTGGCTTTTGATACTGCTATGTTATTGGATACGTAAATTTATTCGTCACAGTCGTTCCCACGAGGTGTTATTATAGTTTTGATATATTACGTATCCAAGTGTTATATCCTATTTATTAAAACACGCCACAGTCGTTCCTAAATTACACCTAATGTACTTAACATTGTGTACACGACGCGGCACCTGAACTATGTTAAAATCGACATTCGACCGTTAGATCAATCGGATATCTATTTTACTTAATTTCAATGAAATTGAGGACGACAATGATTCGATAGCTGTATAAAAAAATAGTAAATAATATCTTGGTCGTTGTCGATATCCTTGTGTTGGTTAAATTAGAGCTAAATGGATTAAAAAGTTAGTTTCGGTTGAACAATAATTCGTCGTTAATTTATTTTATGTTTCGAATTTTCTTATACATCTTTATAGTTTTTTTTTGTACTCATTGAGTACAACAATAAGTCTCGAAGCTAAAGTTCAGCAATTGCGAAACAAAGTGAAACATTCCGGCCGTTGTGGCAAACAAAGATGGCAGTTCTTCAAATCAACGGCGTCGCGCAATTTGTGCAAAAATCTGTACGAGAACCGACAAGAACCGGTTTGGGGCGGCTGCCAACTCCGCTATTTCAACTTGAGACATTATGCATGCAACACACGTGTATTTGCATGTCGGTTTTAAACTTACATGAATAAACTACAGATAACCTTATCGTATATGTGAGGAAACTGTACAATTAAGTATACTATGAAAATTGTAGTCTGTGCAAAACCTAATGTGTTTGACCTACATAATATACTATATTATACTACTGATAACTGTATAGTTTTGCACATATGGGTTTGTCTTTAAGTTATGTTGGCTTGGTCAAAATAATGCAAAATGTAATGTGTGTGGCCTGTATTACAACGCTATCTTTTGAGGCGTGAACTTTGCGACGGATATGTTTGTGGAGAAAATGGTGAACGTTGAATTCTTTAGTCTCAGTAGTTTGTAAATGGAACCTTATTCTGATAACAGTACTGCTTTGACTTAGTAGGTTGAGATTTTGTAGCAATATAGGAATACTAGCTGTCGTTCGTGACTTCGCTTGCTCGAAATTAAAAAAATGTTAGTGAAGAGCTTACGCATTGGTCGAGACAGTAATCTATCCCTGTGTGATGTTTTATCCATATGCCTTTAGCCCTTTTGGAATTACGTAGTAACCATCCATCCGCCTAAACCTTCGCATTTGTAATGTTAGTAAGATAGTAATAAACATACAAATATAGAATTCGTACAAATTCAGTTTTAAATTTCGCAACCTCTACTTTTAATTATGTTTCAATAGTATTTATTATGCAGCAAATCGTAATACTTTATATTAAAAAAAATAATTTAATAAATTTTATTTTTAATTTGAATTTTAATTTACTTAATTAATTTCTAATCTGAGTAATCTGAACTAATACAGATAAATATTAGAAAATGTATATATGTATGCATTTCAATATAAAACAATGTTATATTGAATTTTAGTTATACTTGCTTATATATTAGTTACATATGAGAGCGTCGGTGGCGCAGTTGTTAAGCGCTTGTCCGGACCGGACTGGACCGGACCGTACTCGACATTGTCTAGTTTTACCCAAAAAGTGTTAACTTTGGAAAATAATACGGAAGAACTGGAAGGGTTATTAAGTTCACTTAAGGAACAGTTGGTGA
>JAODUI010000019.1:2680835-2693174 GCA_027563995.1 Papilio gigon | reverse complement strand
CAAGCATCGTAAGCATTATTGATTCATATATCGCCCTCTGCTCCACTACTGGGATCATCATTATCATCATCATTAGCAGCCTAATGTAGTCCACTGCTGAACGTAGGCCTCTCCCATCGACTGCCACGATAACCGGTCCTGCGCTGCCCGCATCCAGTGCACTCCCGCAACCTTGACCAAGTCATCGGTCCATCGTGCGGGAGGCCTACCAACGTTGCGTCGACCTGTCCATAGTTATATCTCAAAGTAACTGAGGCAAAGTTAAAATAATTATTAAAATGTAATGGTTTGCTGCATACATTATTTATGACCTCTATGTTCATTGGTTACTAATGTACACTCACAATTTCAGCTTTGGTTTTTTCTTCAATCTACCCATGTTTTTTTTTTATTTAACAGGAAGTTAAATATGTGCATTATATATCCATAAATAATTTTAGGTAACAATAATGGGTACAGAAGCTACACGTCAACAATCCATTTACTATGGGTGTATGGTGTGTGAGGCTTCAACCAAAGCTGTCACACATTATGTAGAGAAACCAAATACGTATGTGTCAACATTGATCAACTGCGGTGTGTATGTATGTTCATTGCAAGTGTTCCATACAATGGCAGAAGCGTTCCAAAAAAAACAAGATGGATATTACAGGTAATTTTATAGAACAGATTTATTTTTCTAATTCAACAGGGGTACTTAAAAAAAGAGCTACGACCTCCTCGGTGGGTATATATAGTGAGCTGAAAAATTTTTTTTTTACGACATATTTGTTTTACGTTTACATATTTTTATTTTGTGATAAATATTGATTACGTTTAGGAATTAAACTAACAATCATTTGGTCTATTTGTTTCAGTGCCAGCGGACAAAATGGTTCCCACCCCGGCTATATGTCGTGGGAGCAGGATGTCCTGGCGCCGCTCGCCGGCACCAATAAACTATTTGCTATGCATGTATGTAAAACATTTCTAAACTTTATTTCAATGGTAATAAGAAATTATAACAATTCACATACTTAATAAAAATAATCAATTTAAATATTGAAATGGTACAAAATCAACCCATAGGTAATAAACGACATTGACAACCAGTGACTTATGTGTCGGTTGTAATAATTCAACGCCAATAAGCTAATGTTAATGGGTACGGACTATCGATCTAGCGGACGCGGGTTCGAATCCCGCCATTCGACTATTGTCGTAAACCATATCCTAACAGTTTTTTTCAAGCTAAAAAGTAATGTTTACAAGAAATATTAATAAATTAACACATATCCACTAATAATTTACTTTAAATAAATGTATTAACTATTAATTCCAGGTAAATAAATGGTGGTCCCAAGTGAAGACCGCAGGTTCGACGATATACGCGAACAGACATTACCTAGAACTAAACAGAAATAAGCAAACAGAGCCTCCTTGCCAGATGCTGCCGGACGTCTTCCTGCACCCTACCGCCGTCGTAGATAGCACTGCTGTGGTAAGCATGGTGGTCTAACATAAGGGGTTTAACACATGGGGGGCTTTTACCGCAACTATGTGAAGTACATCGTCATTTTTATCGAAATTTTTGCCTGCAGTGTATTCAGTTTTTTTAATTGAGCTATTTTTATTCTAGATTGGGCCAAATGTATCGATAGGCGCAGGTGTGACGGTAAAGGCGGGTGTTAGGATCAAGGAGTCCATCATCCTCAACAATGCGACTATTAACGAACACGCATTAGTCATGTATTCTATTGGTAAGAAAGTTATTTTATAAACTGATGACGAAGAAACATTCATC
Organism: Papilio gigon; assembly: GCA_027563995.1. Taxonomy (NCBI): domain Eukaryota; kingdom Metazoa; phylum Arthropoda; class Insecta; order Lepidoptera; family Papilionidae; genus Papilio; species Papilio gigon. The sequence goes on along the minus strand of JAODUI010000019.1, from coordinate 2,691,391 downwards.
TCTATCAATGAATAGATAATTGTTTATAAATTGCTTTTACTTCGCCTTCGAAGTCTTCGATTCGGAAGATTTTTTTTTAATTTAATTTAATTTAATTTAGCTTAAAAAAGCCTGTGTTAAGATATGGTTCTCAATAGTCGAATGGCTTTGAACCTACTATCGGTAGATCGGTAAACCGCATTAATCATTAGACTATTGGCGCTTCAATATTAAATACTCCTGTAATATTTTGGAGAAATTGATCAGAAACCAATCGTATTTGGAGGCAAGAATACTAAATTCTTTTTTTTTTCCAGTTGGTCAAGAAGCGTCTGTTGGGGAATGGTCTCGTGTTGAAGGCACGCCTTCAGATCCGGACCCCAACAAGCCTTTCGCCAAGATGGACAACCGGCCACTGTTCAATACAGACGGACGGTTGAACCCCTCCATCACGATATTAGGTTAGTCTATATGCAATTGTAATTCGTAAACTTAACAACAATCATCAACAGCCCTTGTCTGCCCACTGTTGGACATAGGCCTTTCCCAACACCTTCCACAGTATGCGGTCCTCCTTCCGCATCTAACTTCACATATAATAGTGAAAATAATTTCTTGTTAATGAAATAAAAAAATGCATTCACGTTACACTATAGAGAAAATTGCTGACTTATTTAAGACGTAAAAGCAGTAACCATTTAATTAAAAAGTTTATTCAAATATTCTATGACAATGTTTTCCTTCATTAAAATGTCTGAATAAATGTATAGACGAAGAATTACAAAAAGCATTTTGGTTTTTTGTCGCGGGGATTAAACCCAGGATCTGAAGATTACAAATCAATCGTTTAATGACTGAGCCAGCTTCTATATATCGAAGTAGCTTTATGTTTGGTTTGTATAGGTGCAGGCGTTGTCGTCCCCGGCGAGACCATGCTTCTCAACTCGATAGTCCTGCCGCACAAACTGCTCACGAGAAGCTTCAAGCATGAAATTATTTTATAATAGCATATTTATTGTTATATGGGAAGAAGGGAAACGGCTCCATGTTAGGAATGTTTTCATGCAGTGTGACACCCCTAAGTAGGTAACCGTACCTACTTAGGGGTGTCACTCATACTTACATAAACGTATCCACCATACCTACCTAAGGGCCGTTCAAGTATTACGTAAGCAGATAGATTACTCAAGCAAAGCTCTGATCCCCCTTCTATGTATATATATCCTCCTATGCTGACGTAAACATTGGTATATGATTTTTTCTACTTATGTATTCTAATTTTTTCATGATGAGCAGTAGTTACAATTTGTTTTGTTTTCAAGCACAGTCAATGTGTAGGTTGCCGATATATGTAAAAAGTAAAAACTACTGCTGACGTCATCACCATCTAGACACACGCACGTGTCATCAAAAATAAGCAAAGCAAAGACTGCCCCGACCCCCTATAGTGGTTACGTAATACTTAAATGACCCCTAGGGAAGAATCCATCCTTTTCATGTGTTCACCATCGCTTCCTGCGGGTGTTTCGGGTCTTTCTAACAATGAGAATTTGAACGTTATAAAAAATTTCCTCGTGTTATTACTGTAAAATATAAATATTTAATTTTGTAAGCACAAAAAAAATATACTTTCGAATTTATCCTAGTAATATAATTATCGTTTATTTATTACTTTATTTTTTGTTTTAATGTTAAATTAAAATTTCTATATTTTACGTAGTGTTGGGTCACAACGTAAGTTATACATCTGTCATTTTCATAATTCTTTGTCTAAAAAAAAGTACAAAATCCCTCCACCCATATATTTTAAATACCTCTACTTAAAATATATGTAAGGGAATGATTTAGTTAATGCTACTTTAGGATGCCATTTAAATATAGTATAGGGTACTTGTAGAACTGGGGTAGTACCACTTAAAATAACTGAAGAAAATATTTTCAACTATATTTTCTAGTATACCATTATAGTTGTATAAGTAGATAAATAAATACATTCAGGAAATCAGAACCGAATATATAAAACGTACAGAGCAAAAAAGAATCGCGAGTCTGTAGGAGCATTAAAAAAACATACATAACCTATAGATGGAATGCTTTATACTAATAACTACTAATGTCTAATCGATAGTCGATTTTCCATGTCATTTTGTACTGTTAATGATCACAAAGAAATTATGCTATCAAAATACCACTGGAAGCCTCTAGTTAGGGTATGTGTCTATCATGCGACCAGGTTGTGACGTAGGTTAGGTCTGTTGTAAATAATACGACCACTTATGTACACCAGTAAAATGTACAAAGAAACAATATTTGTTATTAAATAAAGTAAATTTTTTACTTGTACCAAAGTTTGCACAATAATTATTTGTATTGTTATTTTTATAAGATAAATGTATTCGAAATAAAATAAAATCATGTATTTTCATTTACTTTTTGCCATGCTTTTCCCCACCTATATTGATCAACGTGACATCAAGCCATTCAAAATGTTTTTAAAAAGAAAAAAATCGAACATAAATAAAAGTTAAACTGTTATTTAATATACTTTTATTGTCCTGTAGACATAACTTAAATCTAATAATACCAATTCAATTGTAATTATTCGTCGTAATTATCACATGATCTGTCAAATGTGACAAGTGAAGTTTGACAGCTAAAGTCCTAGAACAACCGCCATGACACTTGTATCAATATATCGACGCCAGAAAGCAATCATTAACCTACAAACATTGCGTTAAATCCGTTTATAATCCAAAATATTGTCCAATAACAACATGAATATCCGAGTTATGATTTTAAAAAAATTAAAGTTTTTTCGCTCTGGTGAACACTTGTACTATGGTTACTATTTACCACGTTTTTGCTTCCTAGCGTCGACATTGTCGTCTATATTATTCTTATGACAACATGTTTACAAATGTCATTGCAGTTATATATGATTATAAAATTACAACCGAATACTGAATCATAATGTAACAGCGTCTAAAGCCAGATATCTTCTGTTTTAACTGAACTGTCAAACTATAAATGGTAAAGCCAGACTTAACCTCAAAATTTTGACGTCTTAAGTTAAACAATATACTATTGTTGTGTTTTACAATCATTTCAGTATTCCGCTGTCTTTTTTTTATTTTACTTAATATATTTGAATCTGTTAACTGTATCGTATTGTCCGTTTATTTATATATTTCTTACTATTTGCGGGCGCAATGTAACGCATCTCTTTAAACATTCTTAAGTATCTTAGTTTATTTGTGATTTAAAACGAATTTTATTGATTTTATAGCATTTTAATTTTATTTTAAACTATCACAATACACCCGAAAACAACTTTAGCATAGATTTATAACATATATATAGTGTTACGTAGAAGTTTGACGTTTATTTGATAGTCGATTTTCTAAATGACATTTTTTATTGTATGACAACACTGTGAAGAGTTACCAGAACACAAGGCGTTTGGCTTTTGTACTCCAATTTTGTGCTTTGTATTACGCATCTATAGATTATAAATCTATGAATTCGAGTGAAAAAAATGCTATTGAGGTATCTTAATGCTATAAAATCGATAAAATAAATTTTATTTAATACTGTATATAAATAATTATAAATTAAAATACATTAATTAAATCTATAATTTATTTAGTGTGGTCGAGTTAAGGCACAGTCATTAATCTAAATTAAGAAATGTCAAATTAATCTATTACAGTCTGCTAGTTTCCTTCCCCGCTTCCGGGTCTTTCCTCTTCTCCTTCTTTCTTTCTAGGATAGCGTAGATCTCCTCTATGGTTCTGTCTTTTGTCTCTGGTACATAGAGAACAGTGTAGAATGTACCAAGGAAGCAGACCATAGAGAACATGATGAAGACCCAGTGGATGCCGAGCAGTTTGAGGAGAGGATCATAGGCCTTCGTTTGGAGAAAGTCACTGAGAGCATCCACGCTACTGACGAATGACGTCACCATTCCACGGTGCTGGAAACCAAAAACGACAACTCAATTTTTTTTTCTTTCTTTTCCTTATTCGTTCATACAGAACATCTTAGCTGCCAATACTGTCAATTCATAAGAATATACTAATAGAATTATAACCAATAAGGCCCCAAAATACTGGTTGATGGTAAAAAACGAAACTCATTTACGATTGCTGGAGTTGTTGATTTGTAGCTATGGTTAGTGGCCATCAGATAATCATTTTTAATTAGCATACAATAATTCAATTCAAAATTTATGGAGGGGGCCCATCAGTAGGCAACATGGGGCTGACATGATGATAATACTCATACTCAATTCTCACCTGGAATGAGAACAGCTCGGATGTGATGACGTAAGGAACTGGCTGATACCCAGCCGCGTCCGCGAAGATGCACAGACACATCGCCAACACCGGCAACCAGCCCGGAAGCCACACAGATAGCGACGTGATGTAGAACCAGCCACCCAGCGCCAGCATTGACAGGCCGGTGACGAATGACGTACTTGCTAGAAGCCACTGGAAGGGTACACCAATAATCTTTATAGCAAATGAGCAAGCGGTCAACTGGATTCATCAAAATAGCGAAGTGACCGCTCTTAAACATACTTATTTGCACATACGTTGCTTACTATAAACTGATACAAGAAATGAATGATTTTGACGTATTTAGAATGTTATTGGGCAACACTGAATCAACTCCTGAAATCAGTCAAAAGTCCCCTACTATTGATTTTTATATGGAAGATTTTATCCGACTTGAAGGACCAACAATTTAGAATAATACAAACCTTCCTGCCAGTTTTCTCAACAATACAGCTAGCTACGATTGATCCTAGAAGCTGTATGGCGCCCACCACAATGGTCTGCTTGTTGGGGCTAAGCTTGAGACTGATGGATTCCGAAGCCTGCTCAAAGATGGAACCCGCGTACATCAACACCACGAGGTACCCACAGGTTTCTTGCGACAGCATCACGTTGAGTGAGATTCGGAATGCTTTGAATGTTGTCTTGTTTTGAACTAGAAATAATAATGGGAATAAATAATTATACATGATTATATAATGATAAATAACTATCCAGTATTTGGTGCGTTTTTGACAGGCCTCTGTCGCACATACGTCTGTCAATTATGTGTATTGTAAATTAAATAACTTCCAGGATTTTTTTTAAAACAGATATTCAGTATTAAATCAGTTATCAATTCAGCCAGTCAATTAAAATAAAAAAAAAACTGACCATTTGATTAGAATATAATACAAAAGAATGATTTTATTGAAATTCCAACGGTCGTTTATGGATTCAGAATGCTAGTTATTAACGAACTCGTTCAGAAAACTAAACTGGTTCTAGAGAAAGGCGAATGACATAGGACTTGTTTCCTATGTTCTTGAACATCCCAATAAAATTATACGCTTTTAAACTCACATTTAGTTCTTAATATAAAACTTGAAAATTTTACAAAATACGTTTTGAATTGAAAGATATTGGTGTCCTGTTCATTCTCTTAATAAAATATGAAGCAACAATATAGTTCCACAAAGGCGTCTGACCCGCTCAGAGACGCTGACAATGACCTTAACTAACGCTCTGGGAGGAGGGTGAAGGGGGGTTATTAGCTACTCCCCCCTGCCCAAACTAGAACATGAATCAATTTAATTTTTTATTACACTGGCACTAATTTTTCCGAGAAATCAATTTTAATAAAATTCCTTGATTTTCCGACATCTTTGCGAGTAGCGCCCGGGGTATAAAACCCCTACATCACTACACCACCGTCGAAACCCACAGTTAGTTACACTGAGATTTATTTAATAGTCTCACGTCTACAGTGTAACTAGCACCAAGAAATATATAAAGGCGATGAGATTGAATGTGACTACAAAGGTACGTGAAGACTGAAGGTGTCGATGGATGGTGGGACATGCTTAAGGGTGTGAGTTCAAATATACAAACATTGTTGTATGTATTACACACTGCTATACTACGTAGAGAAAAGGGCAGGTTGATATAATGCTTACAGTGTTAGCACGATAGTAACTCGTTTGAGTCATGCTATGCATTTTAATAATAGCATTAAACCGATTATTAGCGGTCTGTTCTCGTGAGAATTGCATTTGGTTACAATCGAGATGAGATATGACTTGGTGCATTGGTAATTACCAATTCAAATAAATTATCACGGACCAACAATAATTCCTTGATCCAATTAATCTGATATATAAATACTAGAATCATTGTAATTTAATGTTTGTTTTTTTTTTAAATTTCTATTAGTTCTTTTCTCATTAATCTACAGTCAAGAGCAATAAATCTGTTTCACTTGAAAAGGTCTACATGTTTTTTTTTACGAGAACGGGGGCAAAAGAGCGGTGGGATCACAAGAGCGATCGACGCCCATGGACATCTGCAATACTAGAGGAACCACACATGCGTTTCCGGCCTTTGAGGTAGAGGTACGCTCGCTTCTTGAAGGACCATAAGTCGTATAGGTTTGGAAATACCGCGGAGGACAGACCATTCTACAAGTCGGCAGGTCGCGGCAGGAAGTTTTGCGAGAACCGGATCTTTGTGGAATGCCAGCCATCAAGATGGTGTGGATGGTGGCTCATAACTTTAATTTAAGGGGTATATTGTCTATTAAACACCGTTCATTTAATTAAGTCGACATTCTTAGTTTCCTATATTTTATGGTTACTTTAAGTCTTTAAGTGACCCGCGTTTATTGCTCTTGACTACACTTAATTGAAGCTTTGTCTAAAAAAACGCATTATTCTTTCATGCTTTATGGAAATAAAAATAAATTCTACCTTACCTAAACTCTTCCAACTAGCTTTCTGCATAGATTTGGCAACTTCTTCTTCCCTCTCGAGCTGCTGTACCGCTTCTTCTAAATTCTTATCGTCTACGCTTGTATTTCTTAACCACGCTAAAGCGGCTCTTGCTTCCTATAATATGAATTGAAAATTGAAAGTTTGTAAAAAAAAACACAAATAGCCTAATGCAGTGGTCGTCAGACTGCGGCCCGCAGTACATATTTCAGCAGCCCGCGAACTTAAAAACGTTTCTTTTAGATAGACTTAGAAGTGTCCATGGGATTGACAATCATCCGAAATATGTGTGTGATATAAAAAAAACATAAACTGAATACATCGGTTGTGTCAACTACTTAGTGCACGAATGTGCGGCCCGCAGTAATACTTCACATTGTCCTATTTGGCCCTTGTATAGTAAGTGTGACGACCACTGACCTAATGGATAAGGGTGCGGATTTCCGGTCACTAGGTCGAGAATTTGAATCGCGCTATTTGACTATTATAAACATATCAGCACAAGCCTAGCTTAGTTTAAGTGCTAAATGAAATATTAATGAATTAATAAAAAAATCTGCTAGTAAAAAAAGAGGTAAGGACTACGATACACTACCGTTATTACAATATACTTATTGAAATATTATAATTTTTCATATAAATGGCATTAAGCTGAAAATATATTGAGAAGACAGACCTTTTAAATCTACATTTAAAAAAATTCTTTTTCGTACATACATTTATTTTAAAGATTTTTTTTCGTTCGATAGATGGCTCTTTAAAAACACGTAATAAACTTTTTACCTTCTTGAAATTATTTTATTGTTTATAAAAAAAAAAAACACAAGTCAAGATAATTTAGATCGTCAATATAATGACTCGCATTGTATTACTCAATATTATTTCCTAGCAATACCAAGAATGTGATACGACGGGGAAAAACCTTATAGGATTTCACAAACAAAATCGTGTTGAATTAAATTACTTCGGAGAATATGGTTTTTACATCTTTAAGGACACAAATATAACTTTTAAAAGGCGCACTTTGCCTTATATTGTACTTTCACAGAAATCTTTATAACAAACTAGCTAGCCAGCCGCAGCGACCCCTAGTGTGTCTCCGACAATAAAATACTAACAAAAAAATCTTAATAGCCTTGAAAGGATCAAAGCTCCAATAGCCTAATGGTTAGAGGTACGGATTTCCGATCGCGTTGTCGAGAGTTCAAATCCCGTCATCAAACTATTGTAAAGCACAAGTCTAGCTTAATTGGAGTGATAAAAAAATATTAGTGAGTTAACAAAAATCTGTTAATATTTTAAAATGAAAAAGGCACTCGACCAAACATATGAAGGTAACACCTCGAAGTTTAGATTAACAAGTTCGTTGCGAAACGAGGTCTAAATCATCCCTAATGCAACTTCTGGGGTCTGTGGGGTCTAAAAGACCGGGTGTCACTAACATCTAGTGACGGAGCGGGTCGATAACACCTCGTATCGCAGGGACGGAAAGTACGAAAAATTTGGTGTTAATAAAATTCTATGATCAAATACATAGTGATTGTAATCACCTATAAAAGATTTACAAACTCACCTTAAACTTTCCTTGTTTGACGAGGAACACGGGCGTCTCTGGCATAGCTAAGAATGCTAGCATATGGGCAACGGGGACGGCGGTACACAACCACATGACCGCCGAGAAAGACAGCAGGTCCCCCGCTACGTAGACCACCAGGTAACCCAGGTTCTGCGACAGGATGAACAGCGACCCCAACGCGCCACGCACGTTGTCTGACGCTATCTGGATAAATAAAACGTTTGGTTACTTTTTCTCATCACCTCATACGTATTATATGAAATTTGAAAATCGAAATATGACGGGAAGCGAACCTGGATCGTGTTGCATTCGGTCCAATCCGGCCAAGTGCTTAAATGCGTCACGGACGCTCACTACTTCCTTCGATTACAATTATATTAAAAAAGGCAATCTTAACTTGATGATGACTTTTCGTTTAACCGCCTAAAGCCTATTAAGTTACTGTCATCCAGTCACGTCGTTGGGTTCGAATCACATAATTGTCGATTATAAATTAAAGGAATAATACTCTATGTACATAAAGCTGGTAGCAGGTTCTTCTGAAATAAAGGACTTTATCTAATTACCTCCTTCAAGTACAGTGGTGTCACGACGTAGCAGCCGGCGCAGGCCAGGCCGGCGACCGCGCGCGACGCTATCAGCGCCCACGGCCGCAGCGAGAATAGAGTTATAACCCAACTAATCTGCCAACAAATATAAGAAACTATTTCTATGTCTTGTTAGATTTTTTTTTTTTTACATTTTATTTAATTATACATAAGTTTTAAACGTATAACGCACAGATAACGTACGTAGATGGAATGTGTTATACAAGTTTGACATCTAATTACCCTTACATATTCTTTTTTATTGAGAACATTAGGTAAAAAATAATGACTTTTAATAATTAATATAATTTATTAGTTACAAAATAACTTAAACGTAAATTTAATGTCCCTAACACTTCTCAAATCCTAACAACCGGACGATCTCTACAGTCGCAACCGTTCGCGGTGTTTTACATACAAAGAAAATTTCCGTGCCCGGAAACTCGGCCCCTTTCATCAAATTAACAAATGAAGGTCATAAAAACCGAAATAATAATAAAAAGCAATTAGTCCTCGACCTCCTCTGGCCACTGACTGACTTTCCTAACGACGTCGACTCATTACATACGAAACGTACAAGCGACTGTAACGTTTAAGGTGGAACACCGCGAACGGACGCGCCTGTACACGTTCTTAGAAGATGTGGGACTTTTTATAAAACATCGGGTGGTAACAATGTGGTATTGAGAATAAAAAAGTTATTTAGGTTTTTTTTTTACTTTTCTACGAAGGTTTTTAGATTTTATCTGTCAGCACTTTACACATACACTGTGTTTATTATATTAAATATTCACGCCAGTTATCCATCACGGGGTGGTTAATACACTTATCAACTTATACCCGCGATTTCGGACGTTCGTTTATATGAAAGCATTGTATGAAAGAAGTGCGTAAGAAGGATGTCAGTTCAGATATGTTAACAGACAGAAATGTATGGAGTAACAAAATGGTTGTAAAAAAATGGAATTCTTACTGCTGAAGTTTGTGCTATAGTCGACCCGTGACCGTGTCGCATAATTTGGCAAAATATTGGGCACTTAGCGAGTACTCCCGTTTCTTCCGACCATTTTGTTAGTTAAAACCACGAATGTTTATAGTTATATATATATGGAGTACATACTATGTCGACATTACTTAGAGAAAAGGTTAGGTTAATGATAAACTGACCGGGCTAGTTTAATTTGTAGGACTTATAGTTGATAATTATCGTCCGTTAGAATGACTAGTATCGATTGGTTACAACCGCTATGATTTGTGTCGTTTAATTAATACCAACGGTCGTGTTAAGCGAATTGCAATCTAAACGAGTAAATAATAAAGCATATTTCACATTAAAAACTTTCTATAAACAATAATGATTGCTCTCATTCACACAAGTACCTGAAATCTTAACTTGATATGATCAATGCATCACTGTCACATACACCGTGGGATTCCACTGCTATATTTTTAATTAATGGAAGACATTGGGAAAGGCATATGTCCAACAATTGGCAGACAAGGGCTGACAATGATGATGATGACGACGATGATGGTGATGATGATGATGATGATGATGATGATGATGATGATGATGATGATGATGATGATGATGATGATGATGATGATGATG
>JAODUI010000019.1:2640023-2666045 GCA_027563995.1 Papilio gigon | reverse complement strand
AGTGCGTGTTGGTTGACTTCACACATATCTTTGAATTTCTTCTCCGATATGTGCAGCATCACGATGTTTTCCTTCACCGTAAGAACGTCAATGAACATATGCAATTAAAAAATGAAAAAACACATTGGTATATAGCGAGGATCGAACCTGAACAATGTCTAATACGTTCCGGTCAAGCGCTTAACAACTGCGCCGCCGACGCTCTATCTACATCCTAATGCGTACCACTTCTGCTATCATAAATCAGTACCATGATACATGTGTTTACGGTTTTTTTTTTTTTAATAAGTAAGCCAAGAAAGTCAGAAGAACCCGTTTTCGATTCTTTAACAAATTAACTAAAGACGCAAATCCTAAATACTTTCACCTAAATAGTTGTGCCAACCGAATATAAATATTGTAGAATGGCCATTGGCGCCAGTCGACCTCTCACGAATTCACCTATCAGATACTGTTACATTTATAACCAAATAAACGGGTATATAATCTATATTATAACGTATATAAAACCTCCTTGGTTAAAAATAATAAATTAATTAAATAGAAAATATTACTTAAATTATAACAAATTTTAGAAACGTCAATAGCATAATGTTTAAGGACGGACTACAGATCTAGCGGTCATATATATATCCTATAACAAGCTTTTTTCAAGGTCACCATGAATGGTTACAAGATATATTTCATCAAAAATGTACTAATATTTTTATTTCTTCAAATAATATCTTTTTTATTTCCTAATGGCCTTTGACACTAAACATATAGAAACTGAATGAACACCGTTTTATCCAATCGAGATATAATTTGCGACATCGTGGCCAGGTTTGGTCTGTGCCCAGCAGAGGGCGACGTGTGGCTGTTATGATGATATATAACACGTACAAAAATGTACAAGATTTAATAAATAGATTATTTTAAATTGTTCATGTAAATATATGATAAGAATATACGTTTGTCGTGACAGGAAAATATTATTTTAACGATTGCAAATGGTTGTCTACGATTAAATAATTACATTTTAATAATACAAATGATTTATTTGTGATTGTTGGAGATTGATTTTACGGTTCAATATTATTTATAGATCATCGTAATTTTACAACTTGTTACTTCATGTATCAACAAGTTTGAAGTTTCCTCGGATAAATAAACTTCCATATAACGACTAGTTCCTTCAATGAAAATATTTAATTACTAGAGGCAGTATAATTTCGTCAGAGTAAAAAAAAATAACAAGAAATAGCCTATGTTACTTTTGAACACATCGGCTACCTTCCAGTAAATGACCGCTCGATCCAGCCGTTAACATTAAAAGAAAAAAACAATTTCGAATCGAACGAAATGATTTCAAAATTTTTGAATTTAGAAGTTTTTATTCATTTATCCCTGGTGTGTATAAATAGTTGACAGTTATAATTTCTCTGTCGAACATCATTTAGTATTTGTACAATATTTTCCATTGTTTCTCAATAAATGACGAACGTGTATTTTAGATTAATGTCAACAGGGATTAGGAAATGGAATGCCTATCCGTTTTAATGAGACGAAATAATTACTAACATTACATTATTAAAGGTCAAGTAAATTAAATAATTTTTATAATAATAACCAACCAACACACGTAGGGATTGTGTAAATGATTTGAGCTGACAGAAATGTATGGAGTACATACTGCCGACCCTCCGTAGGGAAAAAAGCAGGTTAATGATGACACACAATAACATCATTGTGATCCTGTCCTCATGCCACTCATAAAGTGTCCTTGCACCAGGTTTTCACCCTCTAAATTTTAGGTCATCTTCTCGTCACTCCCTTCATCATATCACCATTCATGCAAAGCAATCCAAGACGTAAAACTAATACCAGGGATGGATGTACTTAGTTAATTTATTGTAGATAAAAAATTGTTGCATTAAATAAAACCTTATTATGCAAATGACCTTCTTAGACACGTGACAGAAATAAACTTTGACATTATAAAAATTTACAAAAATGTTTTTCGGAAATATTAATTTAAAAGGAAAAAAACACAAGCGTACCGAATAATAACAATTATAAAATGATTAATAAATCTGTAACCATTTTTAATAAAATAACCTCGAAATTAATTAGAACATTCTAATATAATTTGTAAACAAAAAATGTCACTTTTTTGTATGATTTGGAGTGGCTACGACGATATTGTTGATGTTCAAATATTAATGAATAAAATAAAAAGAATAATAAATATTTGGTTATATTATTTTTACTTTTTGTAAACAATGTTTTTATTTTTTCTTTTTAAGGTAGGTAGTTAAAAATACTGGCCGATATTATTTGAATTGTACGTAATTTTTTGTATTGTATTTTTTTAATACATATTTATAATTTTTAAATTAATTCGTGTAATAATATAATTGAAAATAATTAAAATTAATAAACTCACTTATAGTCGCGAATAAATATTGATTGATTCTCGTTCCATTTTGCCACATTAATTTAGACAGTATAAAATTCATTTCACTTTTTTTTAAACTTATTTGCGTCACCGATCTGTTCATCCGAACACTCTGGTGTCTTCAAACGGACTGGCGGTCGCGACGCACTGACGGCTCAGTCGCATCTTAAACAGGTACACTATTTTAATTTAATGACTATTGTTCTCGAAGACGTTAAAATTTTTCATACTATAGTACACTGATATTTTATAGTTGTGTCTAAATTTTATTAAATCATTAATAATTATCTTACTAATAATATAAATGCGTTTAAATGTTTCTTAAAACCAGAACGCATTTTTAAACGACTTCCGAAAGGTGGAGGTTATCAATACGACTTTATTTTTTTTTTGTCTACAGAACATCGCTCCTGGTGCTACGATTTTTTTTTTACAACTTGATGTAATTCGGCATAGACGTTATACACATAGGGTAATGTTTTTTTTTTTTATTTCCGCGTACGGTGCCGCGGACGACGGATAATGCAGATTTTAAAATGTTGATTTAATTATGGTTTATATTAGCTGTTAAAGTGTGTAACAATTATAGTGTGGAGTTATTTGAACACGTAAAGAGGGCGTTGCTGTCGCGGGTAATTCTATCAAAGAATACAAAATACAATTAATTACTTATTCTAGGTAACCTAGAGTAGACATTGCCTATATCGTGTTCTACTGAAGTTGAATAATAGAAAGATAATGTCGTCAAGATCGTACGAAACCGGCGCTGACAGTTTGCTTAGAAATACTTTAGTATTGAACAATTTATATTTTTAACTTAGTTATATTTCAATGGAAGAGATGCGTATAAGCGAGAAGGTGAGATTGTCGATGGGTACAAAGGTAGAGGAAGACCGAAGGTGACCGGATTGTGTGAAATATACTTAAGAAAGGAAAGAAGTCAGATTTGACCTGGAGTATTGAAGAAATAGGTTATGGATATAGTTACTTTTTGACTTTATCTAAGTAGATGTTCTAAACATGTGACGCTCATAGATTCTTGACTAATTTTTTCTCTTGCATTATTATAATTACAGTCCTGTACAGAGTACAGTTTCATTTCTAATCTATCGTATTAGTAACAATAGTAAGACAGCTGATAGAGATGTATGGAGTACATACTGTGACGTCATAACGTGGGGAAAATACATGGTCGATGGACATTTATTCTCCTTTTCATATAACAAGATGTTTTAATACAATTCATTTGTTCATGTGCATGTGTTGTTTATGTCTAGTTTTGTTTAATAAATATATCTTATTATATATTACGTCGTATTTGTTTATTTATTATATAAAGTGCGTAGAGAATCACTCAATAATTATAATTGGTCACATGATTTTCGGATGCTTTGTTTAAAACGATTTATATGGAAATTAGTTTCGTATAATTTTATAAGATAACTTCATAGTTGCATACAGTGTTAACACGTTCGCTACAGTACTCATTTTTGCGTACTTTCCGTCCCTACGGTACGGAGGTGCTATCGACCCGGCACGCGGTCCAATCGACCCCACCTCCTTCAACAAAGTTATGCCCTTCGCACCACAGAGAAGCTGCATTAGAAAAGATTTAGGTCTCGATTCAAAGCGAAGGTATTCAAAGATTCTTATATTTTACCTTATTTAATATTTTGTAATTTAAAAGATATTTTTTAAAAGTCGCAGTTGTTGCGAGCGTGCGTCTTGTAACAGGTCAAATGCATTAATTAGCATTAGTTTTGTATCGATAAACATTTTATGTGATCAGACCTTTGACTATATAGTAATGGACACGAGAAAAAGTAGCTTTTTTACTAATTCTGTACTAGTTTTAAGTTAACTTGATACGGCTGCACGAGAACATATAAGCAAACACACTTATGATTGATTCTTTTCAGATAAATATTATTAGACTTTTGTTAATTTACTAATATTGTACCTTTGAAATTAAGCTAGAATTATGCTAGGATATGGTTTACAATTGTCGAATGACAGGATTTGAATCTTTGAACATTCGGTAACGCTTAACGTTAACTATCAAGCTATTGGCGCTATTGGAAAGAAAGAGGAATGCACGCGATTAACAGGTCCAGTTTTAAAGATCAAAGCAGCGTTCAGTTTTGCAAAGATTGAGTTTTGAATACCTGCTCAGATGTGGGCACGCGGTGTGCAGGAGTCGGGTATGCAAATATTTAAAGAATTTGATATTAAAAAAAATAATTTGAGGTCAATATTTTTATTTATATAAACAACACGACTGACGTCAGCTGAGAATTTTAATTTATTAAAAGAATTCATTGACATGGAGACGTGTCCATAGTTTACTAAAGTATGACACACACCTTCAGTTTTAACTGAACTGTTTGAACTTTCGTCTAACATATTAACTGTACAGTTCTTAGTTTTACTGACTCAAGCATATTTAACTGTATCGGACTGATTATCTTTTATTAATATAATTTGGGGACCGTTCAAGTATTATGTAAGCACTATAGGCTGGGGGCAGGAAATTGCTGGAGTGGAGGCCATGGGGAACAGTAGTGTGGGTCGTCCTCCCAGGTGGCCCGACGACTTAGTGCGGACGGCAGGAAGTCGTTGGATGCGAAAAGCAGAGGACCGCATACTGTGGAAGGCATTGGGAAAGGCTTATGTCCAACAGTGGGCAGACAGGGGCTGTTGGTAATGGACTGTTTATACTGGTATAAAATATTAACAAAGAGTCCATTTATCTATAATCAAAGGCCTAGTCATTGAAAACAGATGGAGTGAGATATTATGTTCCGCCGGGAAAACTCGGATCTTTATCGGAACACGAATTAAATGAGTTACATTTTCATATCCATTAATATGGAACTTAATTGTTTGGTGTCAAATGACAAAATGAAAAATGTCATTCTCTAAGATGGATACTGAAGTTGTATGAGAGAACACGATAAATAAGAAATTTTTCCCAAAAATAACGAAGGAAAATCTTTTTTCTGTATATCTGTAGTCAGTTTTGATTTTAAATGATAAATTAACTTGTTACTACTTGCAAACTGGATGACGATTAATTTGTTTAATTCTTTAACATAACATTTTTATTAACAATATGTTTGACGACGACCATTTAAGTGAAATGTTTATGAATATGTTTAGTAGCTTCTTAATTCTTCCTTATCCTTACAGTCGAGTGCATATCATATATGTATGTTTTATGTTTATATAAATAATTATATATGACACGTAATATCACACTAGCGGCTATATCGTCAGCGTGGAATTAAAAAAAAATATCCTAAGTATATAATCAAGCGTTGATTTACTTTATTTATTTATATTATATTATGTTATCGTCGATAATTGAGAAATATTTATATATGTTTGTATATATTGACATTTCATATGTATATCCGATGTTCTTACGGTGAAAGAATACATCGTGATGTCTGCACATATGTGAAGTCAATGCGCCGGGCCAGCGTGGTTGACATGACTATGACCTAATCACCTAATATTGTGCAGACTCCAGGCCCTCAGTGAGGACGTGTAGTGAACTGACGATGAACCTAAGTTACTCCAAACCATTTTCGCTTTTTACTTCCAACTATTAATAAACCAATTATTTTGTCGCTGTATCTTCATCAGGTTTTTATTTGCAATTACCTATTCTGTTTTATTTGCCTTCTAAAGACCTTTATCGAGAAAAAATATGGCAACAATAAAATAGGCAGGAATGGTAACATTTGACGATGTGATAAGGCGCTAGCTTGTGTTGAAACGAAATTTATTTTATTACAACACAAGCTATGCCTCTTGACTTCGTTTGTAAAAACTTTGAATTGTTCAAGTTAGAAAGTAAAAAAACACATACGTTATGCGTTTGAATGCTTTGCTGTAAACCCGTGACGTAGAAAGGACGGATGCGTCTCACTATATCTATCTCGTTCTATCTTTTGAATATTGTATCTTTCTTCTCTATCGTGTAACGCAATGTCAATAAGACGATACCTTGATTTACTCGGACGGTTCAATTTCTTCTTGTATTTCACTTTACATATGATTTATTTCAAATGCTCACATATTTTTTTTTATTGAATCGAACATAAAATGTCTACATAAATTGTACACTGCACATTGAAAATGTTAACTTTTTTAGTTTTATTCATTTTTGCGTTTGTCAATATAAGTTTCGAATCTGACACAGATGACTATCCCATGGGTGCTACGATTGGTAAGTTATTTAATACAATAATTACCAAATTGTATTTTAAATCAATTCCGACTGCTGGGACATTTGTATTGACACATGTTGTCTTTGTCTTATTAAAGAGAATGTAAGAGATAGAAATATATATTTATACCAGAGTCAGAATGGTGTTCTAGAGTAATATTTTTCCATAAGATCTCTTTTTAAAAAGCAGTAAATTCGGAATAAAAATAATTGTTTTCATACTGGCTGGCTGAACTGTTGCAATGTGTAGACATTACGAAAAAAAAGAAATAAAAGGCCTAGGTAGTCTAGACAATTCAATTGGAGCGCCAATAGCATATTATTAAGGCTGTGAACTAGCGATCTAGCGGTAGTGGGTTCGAATACCACCATTCAACTATTGTGAACCATATCCTAACACAAACTCTTTCAAGCTTATCTGTAATGTTTACAAGAGATATTATTAAATTAAAAAAAATCTTCTAATATTTTTAACATAAAAAAATACACCAAAGGTAACATAGCAGCTGTAAAAGATATAGAAAGAAGAAAAAATCGTCTAAGCTCGTCAAATCAGGGTAAGAAGGCGCTTAGGATCCGCAATGAGTTCATGTTGAAGAACAGACAAGCGTTGCGTATCAAAGGCGGGAATGCGACTGACACGAAGAACTATCCATACATGGCGGCCATCATTATAAACGGCAGACTGTGGTGCGCCGGCACCATCATTGACATCAACTGGGTAGTAACAGCTGCACATTGTCTGAACTAGTAAGAACATAAAATCACTTACAACATCGTAATTCGTCGTAGATCTTGACATAGATATAGAAGCATTCTGTACTCGCTTTCTGTAATAGTTACCTTCTAAATATTTTGGGCACCGTTCAAGTATTATGTGAGCACTATAGGCTGGGGGGCAGGAAATTGCTAGAGTGGAGGCCACGGTTGGGGTCCAGGAGTGTGGGTCGTCCTCCCTCCAGAGCTTTTCTTTTTTGCTAACACGAGGGGAGGGGGTGATTATTTGTAGTTAATCTGCTTACTATTAAGTAAAGCTTGTGTTGTTAGTAAGGGTCCGTTCATCTTAACACTTGCTGAACAACACAACATAAGCTTTTCTCCCCTTGTCCTGTTATTCTTACAAGATATTTAAATTACCGACACTGGATATAGTTTTCTTTGTCTTCTCTATAGATCCAATACGTTGTTTCTTGGATATGACAGCTATTGTTTCGTTTTAAAACGAGGCTATTAATGCCACTGTCAGTTGCATCTCAATTGTTAGTTCCTGTCCTCAACGCTGCCGTCAGCGCCAAAATGGCGACAATCAAATAGGCATAGGATATTAAGGCTTAAAGCCAAGAATGAGAATTAAAAAAAAAAAACAAGAATTAACAAGTATCGCTAGTCAATTGTTCTTAATTATATTAATTATATTCGTGTGTTGAGAATTGACTTTACTTACTATGTGTCAGTGTGCTGCACGTGGCCCCACTGAAGGCGCTGGGCGAATTCGTGAAGGTCCGAGTGGGCAGCGCGATGGTGCACGAAGGCGGCGTACTGCTGGACGTGATAGGTGCAGTCAGACATCCTAAATTCGAAGAGGAGCCCGTACCGCACGCTGATGTCGCACTTCTAAAACTGTCGGAGAACCTTGGTACGTGTGCTCAATTTGGGAGGCCTTAGTCTTTTTTTGGTATCGCGTTTCCACGATACTCAATCAGACGTCCATCTTGGAGTGACATTGGAAAAAGTCTCGTGATCTTCAAGACCCAGGACGAGCCTTAAGGTCTACTGATAATTTTAACTCTTCAAATCATATTACATTTTTATAAGTTTCTTTTGGTACAAAGCATTTCGAAGTATAGCCACACGTTCATTGAACGGTCGCCTAAATATTCTTTTAGCCATGATTGAACAAAACTATTGCTTAAGGGTATAGACTCTGATCTAACGGTCGTGGATTCGAATACCACTATTCGACTGTTGTGTACCATATTCTAACACAAGCTTTTTAAGGTTACCAGTATTGGTTACAGGAAATATTAGTGAATGAAAAAAAATCTATGGATGTTTTATTTATAAAAAAAAAAATATCTATTTTAAACAGAGTTCGATGAATTCATAAACCTGATCAAGATTTACGATGGCATGAAGGAGCCCTTCGCTCAGAGCTTCGTCGCCGTGTCCGGATGGGGAGCTACCAGTGTACGGTTATTTTAAAAAATAAACCTTCAAGATAATGTTATCATACAAATACGATAATGTTTAACTTAATGAATACTTATTCTACAAGTAGGTACAATTTAAAAACCTACGAATTCGTAATGAGTTTAGTTTTAACTTGGTATACTTTTACAACAAAGAATTGTCACTAGATCAAAGTTATTTGTGTGTTGGATAGGAACGAAATGTCTGTTTGTGCAGGGCGGGGACACGGCGTTCAGAGACCAGACTCCGGATCTGCTGACCGCGCGTCTGAAGGTGCGCACCAAGAACTACTGCATCGATGCATACCAGCTCGTCAACGGCTTCCAGTTTACTGCGGACTTCTTCTGTGCGTCTCTAAGGAACGGCAGCAGGGACGCTTGTCTTGTTAGTATAATAATATTTTATTAATAAACTACTCGTCGGAAGCTGGCATTAATTGATGTCATAGTCAAAGTAATGTTTCCAACGTACAAGCAATATACAACGATGGATGTATGTTTGTATGTTTTATAAAAAAAAGTTACAATTCTTGTTAATGTCAGTTCGATGCCGGAGCCCCCGCGGTGCAAAGAAACCAGCTGATGGGCATCATGAGCTTCGGCCCCGAGAAGTGTGGTCACCCGCACCAGCCCTCCGTCTTTATCAAAGCGTTCTATTTTAAGTGAGTCACATTTATTTTTAAAGCGCCTAATAATAGTACACACATCAATTTGATGATTTAAAACTTTGCAGAAAAAAATTCTCAAGCGTAGAAGAAATATTACGGAACTGTCAAACCACGAACAGCTTTAAAACAGTACTATTGTAAAACCATTGAAGTTATTTCGATGGATGAATTTAAAGTTGTTTTGTAGGGACTTCGTATCATCAACGATAGCGTCGTACAAGACTACGCACGAGCTCTTGGAGGCTATAAAGGAGATCGAGCCTGAAGTAGCGGGCCCGGTGGCGCGGCCCGTGCCAGAGCCGGAAGGGGAGACCGCGGACAGGCACTACAGCGAGGAAGCGCCGCCTCTTATATAGATCTAAACCCCGCTTCCACTAGAAGACTGACCGTACATTAGCTATGAGCATAATATTTGTCATTTCCATTGGCAAAACGGTTATGTTCCGGCTTACCGCTTGTTAAGAAAAAGTTGTTAAAAAAATTGGCGCGCCTTATAGCTTACTACCATTTCTCTTTCCCACTTCCATTGCTATACAAAAATGGCAGGCGCGAACGTGTAGAAATCAAGACTTAAAATTCACAGTTAATAACTTATTGTAAACATAGAATAATAAAACAACAGAGTGAACTTATTAATTATTTTAATACATAACTACAAGGGGTCACCGGGCGAATCACGGTGTCGCCAGTTCGGTGACTTATTTTTTTGGTAAACCTTAACTAGTGACACAAAATATAATAACTCCAATACGGCTGTATGGACATCGTAATATAAAGTCATTACAAACGACCGCAATAATATTTGAAACATATTTTAAAGTATTTTGTATAAAAAAAAAACTGTAACTAAATTTACTTAACCTAGAAAAATGTTGTATTCAAATTAATTTATGTATACACTCAAAATTCCGCGATGTCCATAAAAATGTTTTTTTTATAAATAAAATTTCATACACTAAAATTTATCATCTAAGAAATGTACGTTCTAAAAAAAGCTAAACAATTCAGCACTGTATCAAGTTAGGATGAACTTAACAATAAAAAAAAACTTAACTTTAGACGTAAAAATTATATTAAAACACAGAGCATAGCATTAAGTTTATAATACAGACTGTCATCTCTAATAGTTACTCTGTGCCACAGATTGTAGCAAGCTCTAAGAAGGCCACATTCCTTTTCTCAATAACACTTTAAAAAGTAAAACCGCTATGTTGTATCGAAGAAAGGTTGACCTCAAAGTTAAAAGCTCTGAAAATAACAGGATATGAAATAAAGCTTTACAAAAAAATGCCTTTCTATTTGAAAACAATATACATTTAAATTTTAGATTAATGTATCTTAAAAATCAAATAAGTCAGAGGTCGTCAATCGTTCAAAGTTGAATTAAAAAAAAACTAGTTTTGTTTTATTATTAATTAGAAACGGCATTTTTCTTTCTTCATTACAAATTAAAAGACAATAGTGTGGATGGTTCATATAGCTCAAAATCGACAACTTAGTTTAAAATTGTAACTAGATAAGGTTTGATTCAATGCGAAATTGCACTCTCACAAAACTTGAATTAAAACCTTTTGTTCTTATTTCAAAGAGATTAAAAGAAAACTCAATATTAAAAAATCTACAATTATTAGACATTCAAAATAACCATAGACAATAAAAATAAAAACATACAAACTGAGAACCTCCTTTTAAAAGTCTATTAAAGGAACATAATTTTACATAAAATCTGTTAATTAAAACGTAAAATGTTACGCATTAAAACTGTCTTAATCAAGTATAGAGGTTATCAAATGGATTGTAGGCTGAGAACATTGTACTGGGCAGAACAATGTTCTGTGGCGGGGAGTACCTCTGATGTAGGGGTCTGTAGCAAATGACCTTGAGTCTCCAAGACATTTAAAATGTACATCTTAAATTCACTCTAAGTTACATATGTATGAAAACGTTCTTAGTATCGTATTTGAAATGAGTTTTTATTTACATAAATGTATTTCATCTTGACATAATTGAATTTAAACTGTTAATACATTCGTGAGACATTTCACTATACTAGTTATAAAAACGGCTTAACTCACGTGTGACTCAGTCAGTGAGTGACGGGCCGAGAACACGCTACAGTACCAATCCCACTCACCCTGAAGAGCCACCGATGGGCTCGAAACTAGTCGGTACCGACACCGATCTACACGTGAGTTAAGCCGTTTTTATAAGTAGTATAGTAATTGAATTTAAACGTACCGCGTGTATTTTTATTTGTATATACTACCAAAGAGTTCTAAATTTGTAATTATTTATATAATATAAAACATATTGATTGTCTTTCCAACTGTACATTGTTATGTTTTTAAAGTTATTGGACAATTACTGTTTTACACTTTTTTTTTTATTGGACTTACAAAAACGGTAAATTGACCACTAAATAAGCAGTATATACAATTTTCCATTATTTTAGAAATGTTATATTTTACATGAAATTTCTTATGAAATTTGAAATTTGCAATGAAATAAATAATAGTTTTATAATGTATAAAATATTATGCAGAGTGTGTATAACTCAAGCGGAGACCCACAAGCTATGTAACTACAGAGCTACAGGATGTAGTGTCTATGGTCAAGATCACCGGTATCATAAAGGTACTGGTCTTCTTCAGCGAGTTGCTGCCAGGTGATGACCTGCCAAGACAAATACGCGACAGGTGTCGATTTGTTGAAACTATAGCCTGTACTAAACTATAGATGGAGTCATTCAAATATGTTTGACATATTTTAATATTGTTCATGACACCACTGATAGAATTTATCCATATATGAGATCTTTTTTGCTCTCATTTTTGTGCCCCGGATGAGGTATCTATTATAAATCTATGAAATAAACCTTTTTAAGTGTCCAGATTAAAAAAAAAACTGACCTTTCCTACATCGTTCCTCTAAAATGCACAGGTTCTAATGATTTTATTTGTTTTCCATCTAAACGATGTCCGTCAGTCTTGTAAGTTTAGACGGATTTATTTTTTTTGTAAACTTTACAAGTATCTCACACCAGAAGTGTTGCCATTTGTTTAATTTTTTTTTTACAGATTCTTGTAAACTCAAGTTCGTTTGGGATTCGAACTCGAATAATATACAATATTCTTCATTATCAATTAAGTCATTTAATTTTCAATTGACTTCCAATCTTTTATAGAGTGACAAAGTTATGAGAGTCAGTGGGCCATCAATACAAATAACTACAACCTTGAAGAAACTAACCGAAACTAGTCGGTACCGACAACGGGCACATACGTGAGTCTGTATATTTCGACTACACGGGTGCCCACGGGCAAAAGCATATATATAGTAATGACAAGTTTGGGCAGAGAAGTCACAGTTAAATGTAACCCTGTTCAATTCCAATGTAATTAACCATGGTTTAAGTCATTGATTGAATTATATAACGATATTACAAAATGAATATTTAACGGCAATACATTTATTAGATTCGCATTAATTTTAACATAAAAATGTCTTGATCTTGTCTAATTATGTACATGTTCTGATATTCCCAGAATGGTAGAAATATTTTCATTTTCAAGAATAAGTTTGTAATTACTTTTACAGCTGTATATATTTTATAAAACACTGTTTAGCTTCCAACTGACAATATAAATAAAAGATTTATAGTTTACGGTTTTTAATTAATTTCGTATCTATGATGAAACATTGAAAATTCACTACGGTTAAGTAGATTTATGTCAGAATGACATAAGTATTAACAGTGTTAAAACAAATGGTGTTAATTTGCTTGTTTTAATTGATAAGGAAAGGGATAGAACTAGGTTAATACTAAACTAAGAAATAAAACACGCGAATCTTCACAAAATATATTACCGTTAACACAGAGTGTAATAAAAATCTACGCCACGACACGGGCAGGCCAGAGTATGGACGTAGCTGATACGTGTTCTAATTTAAAAAAATAACATGATTTAATAACCAAAAGAATTAGTATTTATTCTCATTCTTATATCATAGCGTGAACCGTAACTGAACGTTCAAGTTTGTTTAGCAACATAAAGGATGGCATTATTCTTAAACTATTAAAACTTTCGTGAGACATTTCACTATACTACTTAGTAGTGTAGTGAGTGCCGCAGTAAGCGACGGGCCGCGAACGCTATAGTACCAATCCCACTCGCCCAGAAGAGCCCCCCATTGGGCTCGGAACTAGTCGGTACCGACACCGATTTACACGTGACTTAAGCCATTTTATAAGTAGTACGGCATTATTCTTTTTTATCCATTCTTTTACTTTAATATTTTTAAAATTCAGATCAGTATTTAATAATTTTAATACCATAGTAATGTGATGTACCATCACATCTGCACTATGCTATAAAGAAATGAGTAAGATGTAAAACAAAATGATAAATTACATTTGTAATATACATTGTAACAACTACCACCATACTCTACCTGGTGACGTGCACCGAGAGATCACTGTGTACACGCAGCGTTGGACCGCGTTACACTGCGTAACACGACGTCACACCGCGTCACACGACGTCACACTGTGTTACACGACGTCACACCGTTTTACACAATAGTACACCGCGTCATACGACGTCACACTGTGTCACACCGCGTCACTACACGTGTCGCACTGTCAGTCTATAGTGCTGGCGCTCAGTCGCTGAGCGCGCGCTTTGGCTGCGGCTCGTCAAGGTCGGTCTCCGGCGGGTGCTCCAGCCCCGGCAGCATTATTTGAGTGTCCGACGCCTCTGACGGCTGCGATCACAAAAACACACGTTATTACATAAGTAAATCTGAAAGTTAGCAAAACTATTTTTCTTGTTCAGTCTAATTATGAAGGTAAGTGGCATTGCCGATAGTCTAACGGGGTTGGTAGGTTGTGGTAGGAGTTACCTCGACATCGTTGGTGTTCTCGCGGTCAGGCACGCCGCGGCTACGCTTCTTTGGCGGGCGGTCCACCGGCTGCACCACCTTCTTAGCCTGGAACTGTTGCATTTAAAATAAGATTACAAATCTCATACATGAAAATTGTAAACAATGATGAACTTTGACAATTTTTTTTTTCTGAAATATTAGTAGATTTTTGTTAGCAAGCAATCCCACAGAAGCCGGAACCCTGGAATTAATCAATGGACCAACGACCACCAACAGCTATAGAAAAGTAAACTAAAATTTATCCTCAACACTAGAATAATCACAGATACTTTGTTTTAGAGAAAGATGCGCTCGCTTCTTGAAGGACCCTAAGTCGTAGTGATTTTTTAAAATTTTGTACCACCGAGTAGTGTGCCCTGCTGCTATTGTTGATCCAGAAACCTTGGTTACCTTGGATCTTAACTATTTATTATTTCAATAGACAGTTAACTTACGGTGGAAGTCGTAGTGATATGGAAGTTATAAAAACTTAAAGCAAATATGCCTAAACTGTTCATTACCTGTAGTTCCGGCGGCAGGAACACGCGCGTGTTGACGAAGTACTCCGGCTGCGGCGTGAAGTACATAGTGGGTATGCGCGCGTCCGAGGGGAACTCGCGCATCTCGTAGTTGGTGGAGCGCGACCAGATCACGGACATGGCCAGGTCGCACACCGCCCACAGTTTCTGTAACGTATATATTTTATGTCACAAATACTATTAGAAACTTTTTTAACTAAACATACATAGCGTGATAAAAAAAAAACTTTTATGCCATATTTAAAAAAAAATGTTGAATTTCGACATAAAAGTGTATTGAACGACTTCTGACAGCCGTTAATTAGTGTTATTAATACGAATATAAATATATAAGTTTAGAGGAACAGATGTTTGTTAACAAGACTCCAGAATAGCTTGAAGGATGTGGATGAAATTTGGAATAAATAGACAAAACCTGGCATAGCATAGGCTATTAAGTTGATTGTTAAATCCAAACGGACGGACTCGCGGACTAGAGCAAGTTATATACTTTTTTTTTTTAAATTAGTGGATTTTTGTCAATTCACTAGTATATCTTGTAACCATTTCTGGTAAGCTTGAAAAAGCTTGTTAGGATATGATTCATGACAGTAGTCCAATGGTAACATTCGAGCCCAGGACCGCTTAATCGGTAGTCGGTGCCTTAAACAATTATGTACAATTCTGTGTACTAACAAAGTTGAAAGCCTCATCGTTCTCGTGTATGGCGTCCTTGTGGTTCTTCATGCGCTCGACGAGGCTCTTGTAGAAGCCGTAGCAGTAGAAGTCGTTGCGCGTGATCAGCGGCTCCAGAATGAACCAGAGGCACTGCTTGATCACCTGCAATATGCACATACAAATTTGACATACAAGAAAGAAAAAAAATCCGGAAACAGTATCATTGAGTGTATTACAGTCCAATAACCGATCTTTTCTATTTATCTATTGAATTTAATATGTATATATATTTATAAAAATGTATATGTAAAATTTAATATATATGTACATGTATTTATATATATAATTGAATTCTATCTGAAGTCCAAGAAACAACAAAAATTTCACAAAATCACATCTCTAAACAATAGGTTACAAGCCATGGTATCTTGTGCCTAATTGACTAATGCCATTTTGGCGCTGATGGCAGTGGTTAGCGGTGGTGAGAATACGAACTAATGTTAGAAATAACTAACATTGACACGCCCGTTGAAGGCTGTCATATCCATGTATCGTATCATGTAGGAGATAAATGACAAATTCATTGTCGTCTAGATTTCAAGGTACCCACCTTCAGCTGCGCGATGTTGTCGTACGCGGTGAAGGTGGGGTCGTGCGCGAGCACCGGCACCGCGAACACCAGCATGTAGTCCGGCAGGATGTGCGGCAGCTGGCTCACAGCGCGCTCCACTGTAACCACGCATGAGATCGAAATTCAATGGAAATGAAAAATTATAGAACACATTTCATTGGTCAACAATGTCATTAATTGTCTATAAAAATATGTTTAAATTGATGGTACAAACATGTCTTTAAGTGTCTTTATGTGTCTATAAGTCTGTCATTTCGGAGTTATAAAGGTAAAATTGTTTATATTAAAGCGCCAATAGCTTAATGGTTAAGGGTACGGATTTCCGATATCGTGGTTCTGTCTTTCGACTATTGTCATGGACCATAATCTAGCACAAGCCTAGAGCTTATTTCGTGTGATAAAAGAAATTAACAAAAATCTGCTAAAACTTTTATAAAATGTTATTTCTCATTTCTATTGAATTCGATTATGAACACACAGACGACTTTTTTTTGTTTAATTTTACATAGTAAAGGTGATACTTACACTTAGTGCCAACAGTAATGTTGCGCACGTAGTCGCGGCGGCGCACGACGTCGGCCAGCATGTACTGGCGCACGAGGCCGCGCACGCGCCGCTCCGGCTCGCGCCCCGCCAGCGCGTACATGCCCATGAAGTCCAGCGGCAGGCACTTATTGGGAATACCCTGCAATACCAAGAAAATTTTACATTTATTAAAATACCGTTTGGTAACAAAAAAAAAACCAGTTATATCGCTTTTGTGGATGTGAAAAAAATATAAAGTAAATTTAAAAATAAGGATTTTTGTCATCATATTAAATAACTTATAATTAAAAAAAAAACGACTGTATTTATCTGTTCGGGCGTTTACAATGAGCATGAACAAAAATTCCATATTGGAAATGATGGATAAAATAATTCTGTATTGGACATTAACATTTTATTAAACAAAATTCTAAATACCTTAGAAAGTCCTTTGTGAAGCTTCGCCGCGAATAATTCTCGGACTTGTGGCACATCGTCCTGTCATACAAAAAAATACGATTTTTTTAATTATCAAATATGACAGGAAACTCACAGTCGTTTACTGCTTAATCGTCCCTTAGTGTAATTATAGTGAGCAATCAACACACTGGGACGTCTAAAATAAAAAAGTAGTACTCCAGAAGTAACTAGAAGAGAGTCTACTTTAAGTAATAAAAGTTGATACGTTTTATTTACCAGCAGTGTACTTACAATCATAAGATGTGACAGATTGTAGAACTGCTCTGCAGTATACTGGTCGCCGACACCCTTCTGCTCGCAGATCTTCAGCATGGCGGCCCCCGCGGCCAGCCGCAGGTGAGCCATCTCCGCTTTTGATAGCTGATTTTGCTGAAAACAGACAAAAAAAGATACGTGTCGTATCATACTAATATTATAAATTCGAATACATCGATGGATTTATGGATGTTTTTTAGTAGATAAATCCAAAATAGTTAACAACGGGTCTGGATAGTATACCGCGTGGACGAAATCGCGGCCAAAAGCTAGCACATTTTTCTTTTCAGTAAACACAAAACATTAAAAACCCTTTGAAGGTATTTACGTCAGTGTGCAGTACCTGCAGGAGGTCACCCTTGTGCACGATGAACGCGTTGAGCATGCGGAAGGTCTTCTGCGCGGAGAGCTCGTCGCGCTTGAGGCCGAGCAGCCAGCGCGCCATGCACTTGAGTCCCTCCAGTTTGCAGCGCGTCTCCTCGGGCAGCTCCTCCTCGGGGCACCAGTCGCCAGGCGGCGCGCTCGCTCCGCCGCCGCCCTCGCGGACCAACAGCTCCTTCACAATCTACAAGAAATATTATATTTATATTTTACCTCTAGGGCGTTGCTAAAGACCTAAATATTTTAGTGATTGTAATCTTTATATAAGTTAAATAAGTTAAATATAAGTTCGACAGTTGTGGTTCAAGTCAATTGGTTGCTAGTTAATATCAAGAGTTCCTCGCCTTCCTGGAGACGATATTCTTGATGTGAACCGGAAAGGCTTCTGGCAGGTTGTGGGCAAGGTGTCCCAGTGTCACGATGGCCGTGCGGTAGTGCTCAGAGTGCGGGCTGAGCGTGCCCCGCAGCGTCTCCAGCATCTCTGTGAAGATCTGGCCGCGCTGCTCCGGCACGTTGACGTATAGACATCTGTAACAGACACATTATGTACACCGCCCGTTTATAACTTACCTAGGCAAATCGTACACTAGGCCTATTAAATTTGGATAGAAAAAGTTTCGGATAATCTAGATTATTTAGCTCACTAGCGCCCCCACTTCATTGACAATCATTTCCTGTAGCAAGTAGACTTGCGGACTGGTATACTAAATCAATACATACCTGACAGCGTTCTTGGCTTGTTTGGGTGTCCCGACCTCGGCGTACGCTTTACACAGATCTATCAATTTTGGGAACAACGAGGGACACGCCTCACCTGGAACAAACACAATATTTAAGTCAGTTAAAAAATAAACATGTTATTATATACTAAACTATTACGTTTTATTTTATATATATCAAGAGAGATTAGGGTTTGAATTAGCGTATACCGTCTCAATTCAGTCATAAAGTTTAGTCAGTCTGACACTTAAAGACTATTAGCTTGTTTTCCGATTATCTTGACGATCTTTAAACACTCGACCCAGCAGTGGGCGACTTGCGGCTGATGTGCTGATGATGATGGTGGCGATGAAGCTTATATTGTTATACTGTTACTCACTCAACGGTCTATATTTCCCGAGGAAGGTGAGTGCAGCTAGTATGTGGGGGGCGACGGTCTCATCGTCCATCTCCAGCATGGAGGTGAGCCGGCCGAGAATGTTCTCGTGCAGGAAGTGCGCAGGGAAAACGAATGACAACATCACCAGTAACTTCAGACCACGCTCCGCCGCCTTCTTTAAGTCTATACCTGTACATTTTAAATAAATTAGTATTGTCATGTAGATTAATTATTAAAAGTTAGTATAGCGTTTCATTTTTTTTTTTAAAGTCAACTTATATGAAATGTTTTTGTACAAAGAAGTTTAAAAATAAAACATATTGGTCTTGAATAGCCTTTTAGTTTCACACGACTTTGTGCGGAAGGCCGGAAGTCGTTCGATGCGGAAGGAGGACCGCATACTGTAGAAACTATTGAAAAAAGCCTATATCCAGCAGTGGGTAGAAGGCTGACGATGATTACCCTTGAGTAACAAAAGTTACAATTAACGTTTATACATAAATCTTACCACACTCTTCGGCGATAGAAGTATCGGTTCCTTTGACCGCTCCCTCCACGTACTCGACCAGGATGAAGAGTGAGTCGTGGTCGATCATCACCGAGCTGACGCGCTCCAGCAACATCTTCACCGTATTGTAATACAAGTTGGTCATCACCGGCTGTCCTAGCTTCTTCAGGACGCTTGACTGAAAATTAAAAGATATAGAAGGTTCATATCCAGCAGTGGGCAAGCTGATGATGATTCGATAATGTAGACATAAAATGGCACAATTGTATTTAGAGTGGTCACTTAGAGACTTTATGTAGATTTAGTACGAAAAATCTACACTTTGGGATTGTTTGAATAACCATTAAATGACTAGTGGCAGTAATAAAAATATAACGCTAGACAAGATAGTGTCTTCTTACTTATTTTTTTTTATATCTGTATTTCTTTTTTAAAGAATTTTAGACTCTTAAAATTATTACGTTTAATACAATTTATTTATGTTTTATTGATATAGTTAGTTGGTATGTTTTCTTGTATCCATTGTTTACAATATTTAATATTTCATACAAAATTAAAAACAGATCGGATTACATGAAAGTAGACTCACTGTTGTTTTGACGCAAACTTCACAGCTGACATTGGGACTCAATATGGTCTCCATACCCTGGAGTAGTTCCGGAGCCTTCTTCATGTGTTGAGAGAATTTATTTAAAAATTCCTGTGCTTTCACCGACTCGGGCAGGAATTTAGTACTGATATGAAGTACTTTGGCTATCATTTCCTTCTGAACTGTCGGGGTGGGTGGTTTCCTGTGAAGATCCACCCACTCAGCCACAGTTCTACGGACAGCTAGTTGATGTTTTTGTAACTCTATGAAAGCTTTCGTAGCATTATCATCCACATTGGACATTAAATAGTATAATTTTTTCATTCTCACTGGAGGGGGTAATGTATACGGGACTAGAGAAGTATTTAATAATCTTTCGACCAGTAACCTGTCTTCTAGTGCTGTCATATAGTACCCATGGAGTATTTTATCTTTAATCCATTGCACCGCTTTCTCCGTAGCGGGCGGCACAGTGCTTTCTGTTAAGAATTTTTTATATATCATTGCTAAACCGGACATCGCTTCCTTTCTTATCTTGAATTTCTTATCCAAAGTACGTTCTCTGACGAAATGTAACAGATCTTCGGATTCCGCAACCGCTTGGAAATCCTTCTGAGCCGTTGCTATTATAGCCATGACGACTTCGTAACGGACTTGTTCGTGGGCATCGTGTTGTCTCATTTTCAAAGTGTCAGTTATATCTTTCCTTAAATCAGGATGATGTACTAAAAAGTGCATGCAGTACTGAACGCATTTGATTCTGACCGGTACCGCTATATCGTTGAAACGACCAAGAAAAGCGCGCCATAGTGCGGGATATTGTTTCGCGAGTTCTGACCCCGGTTCTGAGAACATACGGGCGAGTAGTGCGACCGCACTAAGTCTTTCTTGGAACTGAGCTGATTTTAGTTTGCACTCCAACTGCGGCAACACTGACAGCAGCAGAGAGGGGCAACACTGGTATAGTTCATATATTAGCTCGAATACTTTTGAAAACATAAGTAGATTTTTATCTTCTTTTCCGAGTATTAAGACGTGATTAAAAAACTGAAAGAAGCAAATTACAATTACAGTCTTGTAAAATAAAATTAACATCCAGTTACAATCGGCTATAATGACCTCCAAGAGAAAGGCAACAGATTTTTTTTAAATTAAAATATCAGTATATATTTTATGTTTACTAATATTTCTGGTAACCATTCGTGGTAAGCTTGATAAAGCTTGTGCTAGGACATGGGTCACAATAGAATAGTCGAATTCGAATCCACGATCGCTAGATCGGTAGTCCGTACCCTTAACCATTAGGCTATTAGCGTTTCAAGTTAGTTGTTACAATAGTCTTTGAATCTGTATCTGTTATAAGGCTTATGTGGCGTTCATCTTTGATCCAACTAATAAAAATAACTATAACCAGTTAATCTTGACCCATAACTCACCGTCTGTATGAAAGGCTCGAGGGTCTCGCTGGTTTTGACGATCAGATCCTTGGCTAGGGAGTACGCGTGCTTGTGTTCCCTCTTGTTGGGCTCGACGAGGTTCATCAGGATGACGTTGAGCAGCTCGTTGGAGACCACGTCCGACTCCGTGATGAGCGGACACAGGACGTCCAGCATGAACGATTTCACTTTTGTTGAATGTTCAGTACTGGAATGTGATGTGGTAAAATTTATTAGTACTAGAAACTAAAACCAATATTAAAATAGTAAATAAACCTTGTGGTTACACTATTGAATCTTTTGTTATTACCGGTCGCCGTTGAAATTCGATTCTTTCTTATTATTTTGATTAGAAATAGCTTTATATATTTTACACTAAGTTTTACTGTGTTAAAATTGCGTTCGAGCCATTTCCATAAAAAGGTGCAAAGATATTTCTTATTTTATTTTTTTTCAATGAATAAGCTAGCGCTTGACCGCTATGCCACCTGAAGGCAAGTGGAGATGAGGTCGAAAGATGGTACGCACTAACTTAGTAAATCTCTATTCACTCTGTTCTTAAAGGCCCCCAGGTCATACTCAGACGGAAAAACTGACGCCTGCAACTTGTGCGTGGTACATTAAAATAATATCAATTACTTTAAGGTCTTAATTTCTTTCGTAAAAATCAATCACACATGGTGACTTTACTCGATACAAATAATTGAATATAATGCTACTAATAAAAACAGCTTAATTCACGTGTAGGTACCGACTAGTTTCAGACCCGTCGAGGGTCCTTTATCAGAGTGAGTGAAGTGGGCTGTACTCAGTGCCGCGCCGCGACCGCGAGTTCATCCCTACAGTTCACTCACCCTGATTAAGGACCCCCAAGGGGTCGGAACTAGTCGGTACCTACACCGATTTACACGCGACTTAAGCCCTTTTTTATTAGTAGTTTATTGGAATGTCTCACGAACGTTTTAATACATTTGCACTCACTTGACAATCTTGAACATGAGAGAGAATAGTGCGCAGAATATTTCCTGGCAGTCTTCAAGTTCGAAGCACATATTAAATGATTTGACATATGCGAGGTTCTCCAAAAGATAGAAGTAACGCTTGAACGCGGGGTCCTTTGGATCCCGTAGACCTTGCAGCTGGTTTATCAGGAACAGGAATATTGTCTTCACCTGAGTGAATTAAAAAAAGATAAATTAAGTTGTAAAAATTATTGGCGATAACTGTGGAAGTCACTGAGAAAAGCGTATGTCCAGCAGTGGGCAGACAAGGGCTGATGTTGGCGATGATGATGATGATAATAGTTGTAGAACTTTGAACTACAAAAGTTATAGTTATAACCTTGAGATTCCTATCAGATACTTCTTCTGTTCTAGGAATGCTCAAGTTCAGGGGTTAAGCTTGACTTACAATCTGCAGGTCCTGGTTTGATCCCCGTCATTTACCACTGTATTCCTTTTTAAGTGAACTTACCAGATATTCTTAGGGTAGACGAATCACGAAGCGGAGTTAATCAGAACCAGTCAGCCATAACTAAGGTCTGGTCACTTCTGACTTAAGATAGGGCCCATGATGTATGTATATAAGCTGACATTTTTTATGAAGACTAAATTGATGCGTCATCATGATCCCACTTGATGCCAAGTGATAATGTGCTGGATGCCATAAATGGTACCCGCTTTAGTAAGTGGCCATTCGCTCTACTCTTGAACGCCCTACGTAGTACATTGACAGAAACACGCTGATGGAATACCTGTTCTTGATCTTTATATGGTGCTTCTGGGGCGTACACTCGCAGCACATCAGCGATGCAGCAGGCAATGAGCAGCTGGACGTCTCGCGAGGGGTGCGTGAGGAAGAACTCGTCCGCCAGGTGTATCGCCAGCGGTATGAACTGCTGGTACATGCCCTCATCTTGACCTAGACCTTGCAGAGTGTGGGCCAGCGCCTGCAACAAATTATAGTTTGTAACACATTGAATGCCACTTCGATTTTTAGACACCTATCGCCCTTGATTTCGATTGAAAGCTTGAAGTAAAAACACGCGTTAATTCCATACATGGTGGCCCATATTGAAGTTGTCATTTTTTTTAATTACTTCTTGAAAATTGTGAAATAAATTGATATTGTAAAATAAGGGTAGATACTTGTGGTGTTTCTAAGTACGTTTTGAAGTATAGTATAAAATGTAAATTTTAAACACATAAAAAAACTTCAGTTATTATAGTGGGTAACTTTAAGCCATTACGATTTTTCAATATTTATATGAGATAGTTTTTTACCATTTTATTTTCTTTAAATTTACGACTTTTATACAAACTATAATAATGTTTTAATTCACGTGTAGATCGGTGTAGGGACCGACTAGTTACGGACCCGTTGGGGGCCCTTCTCTAGAGTTCGTGTAATGACTCATCAAAGTTTTATTAATTTAATTTACAAGTTTTAACGTAAATTCTAGTCTTGTTTTGTCTGTAGTTTTCGATTGGAATCCGGTATACAGTGTTTCTTTTCTTATAAGAGAAGGTGGCAGAACTACTAATTTGATTCATGTATGACCAGCGTATTTTATATAAAATTTTTAACGAGGATTAAATATATAAAGACGTGTTAAATAGTTTAGCAGTACATTCGTGTGTTTCTCTGTAAGCGGAGGTCGCGGTAAATAGGTCACGTGTGTAATCCGCCTTTTTCACTTCTCACACGTATCAATGTGTCACATAATAACATTCGACTAATGAGTCATTTATTTATCTTATACAAGGTAAGTAGTACACATCAGTTACAACGACATCAATTATTTTCAGTCGTTATAACCGATATTGTATTTATAAATTGATCATTCATCAACGCATCTGTTCTAGTATTGCAGATGTTCAGACATCGATGATCACCTTTTGATCTCGCGGCTCGTTTGTCACTCTCTCACATATAAAAAAAAATATATATAACGTTCAGGACGTTCTTTGGTCGCTGTAATCGATATATCGTTTTAACCGGTGTACAAGAACAAAATGCTGTATTCAAATATACCAGGTACAAAAAATCGATTTAACAATAGAATTCATTCAAACAATATTGTTTATGTATTTAAAGATCCTACGTACAGAAATTTACATAAACTGCATTCAAATTTCGACACATGATGAAAAAAAAACACGAATTACGTAATACTAGATGTGCAATTTTAGTAAATTAAGTAATAAAATATATATTTCATATACCGAAACTTACGTTTGGACAGATTGTGTGAAAAACATGCGTAAGGGTGTGAGTTCGGATATGACGGCTGATAGAGATTAATGGAGTACATACTGTTACGACACTACGAGGGGAAGAGGGTAGATAAGGAGGTGCCCTAGAAGAAAAAACTGTGCAAAAAAGAGTCCGAACAATGAAACTGTAGGTGTATTAGACACAATTTTAAATAAAATAAAAATAAAAAAAAACTTGGAAACGTAACTCTTGAAAGGGAACAATTACACAATTTTATCATCATCATCATCATATCAGCCACATGTCGCCCACTGCTGAGCTCAGGCCGCCCCAAAGATCGCTACGACGATCGGACCTCGGCCGCCCACATCCAGGATGCTCCCGCAAAGTTAACCAGATCATCAGTCCATCTTGCGGGAGGCCTACCCACGCTGCGTCGACCTATCCGTGACCTCCATTCCAGGACTCTGTGGCGCCATCAGCTGTCCGCTCTGCGGGCAATATGTCCGACCCATCGCCACTTAAAGTTCGCAATTCTATATTTCAATAAAATTATTGTTTTCTAAAAAAAATAGATGAAATTCCCTTGCATAATATGGATAGCTAATTATGTACAATTAACAGATATATTATGTTTTATACATAAGAAAACATACCGTTTGCAGATCAACGAACCGGGGAGTAAAGATTATCGCGAAACATGTGGCTCGGCAACAACGCTATTTATAGCAGTTATCGCTGGAACTATTATTAATAACATTACATAAACTAGTTGATTTTGTTAAGACCCGTTATTAACATATTAAATAAAATGAGATATATCGGGAAAAAAAATGTCTATTTTTATTAATATAATTTAAATATTTTTTTGATAGCGTTGGTTTACAACCGGTTCGATAATTATTTTTTTTAAATATCTATTCAAAAATTATTGATAAAATCAAATAGGAATTTTAAAATGAATTGAATTACATATATTTAGAAAAGAATTTTTAATTTTAAACAAACCCAAGTTTCTATAAATTTAATACTAACTAGCTGACCCCGCGAACTCTGTTTCACCTTAAAGGCAATAAAAAACATTTCCTCCTCGGAAAAAAGCGCTTGTATGGGAAATGGAAAAGGGCTAACTTTAAGGCTTTCAGGGGAGTTTTTCTTATTTTTCTCACTTTTTAAATCTTCCCTAGACCTCCACGAACATTCCAAGACCGAGATAAGATAAATCCGTTCAGCCGTTCTCGAGTTTTAGCGAGAC
>JAODUI010000019.1:2603217-2616150 GCA_027563995.1 Papilio gigon | reverse complement strand
TCCTCCGCCTTCCGCATCCAACGACTTCCTGCCGTCCGCACTAAGTCGTCGGTCCACCTGGAGGGAGGACAACCCACACTCGTGGTCCCCAACTGTGGCCTCCACTCCAGCAATTTCCTGCCCCACCTGGCGTCGCTGTATGTTAACACATTAAAAAATACAGACGTATTGTTAACCTCCGCCTTTTTGAAGTCGGTTAAAAATAAATGTATTAAATAGCTCATACTAAAAAATTGTGATTTTAATAAAGATAAGCTAATATCAAAGTTCATTCCGGCATTTTCTATTTAGCTAGTTCGCAAATATTATTTGTATGTGAATTTATGTGGAATTTTTCGTTTATATATTTGTATAATAACCAGTTTATTAGCAAACTGTCCGTCCAAATAACAACGGTTGCGTTCACCTAAAGGTAACTCTTCTCTGTCTGACATTATTTGAACAACGTAATAGTTTCACTAAATTTACTAAAATTGGTGTAACAAACTTACTTATGACAAAGACATATTAGTAAATCATTGAAAACCTTACAAGATTTGTATTCATCAACAATATAGTGTTAAAAT
Organism: Papilio gigon; assembly: GCA_027563995.1. Lineage (NCBI taxonomy): Eukaryota > Metazoa > Arthropoda > Insecta > Lepidoptera > Papilionidae > Papilio > Papilio gigon. Next base: position 2,615,584 of record JAODUI010000019.1, on the reverse strand, counting down.
TACATCAAAAAACTAATAAGTTAAAATGTTCACAAGCAAATATAGCTCATATTAATAAGTTGAATAGGACACGCATTTAACCTTGTCACTGTATACACATTACCATAGACAATTTCCAACGACTACCAAATAGAGGGAACGTTGTTTACCATTACGTAATATTTATAGGTTATGATAACTGCGCAACTCCTGTTTTTTTTTTTTTTAATTCGTGGCCTACTTACCTTTCAGCCATGCAGCTCCGTTTTTTTTTAAATATTAAATTGTCCGGTTTCTGGAATTTAAAGCCACGCGACACCCGGTCATTAGCACGGAAGCCTAGCTTCGAATTTGTTAAACTACCATTATTTAAGGACACCATTAAGATACGGTAAAATAAACTTTTTTAAAGTAAGGTTGGATTAAAAAAATAGTAGTCTTTTACAATTTTACGTTTATATTAAAAACAAACGTAACTGTATCATCAATCTATATATACATAAAAATGAATTGTTGTTCGTTAGTCTCGCTAAAACTTAAGAACAGCTGAACGGATTTATCTTATCTAGGTCTTGGAATAGTTGTGGAGGTCCAGGGAAGGTTTAAAAGGTAAGAAAAATTAGAAAAACTTCCGTGAAAGCCTTAAAAATAGCCCTTTTCTATTTCCCATACAAGCGTTTTTTCCCGAGGAGAAAATGTTTTTTTTGTCTTACCTAATAAATTCAAAAATTCTGTTTATTTATTGCCTTTAAGGCGAAACAGAGTTCGCGGGGTCAGCTAGTTTATATATAGAAACTATCAAAAATTAATCCAAAGACAATAAATGACCTAAATATATTTTAACTGTTCCCTTTAATTCGATTACGTGTTATTATAGGAGTGTTTTGTATAGAAAGTCTCAGTGCAATGCATTTCAATTATTTTATATAAAAAAAATATTAAACCAATGTATCAGCAAACAGTAGCAAAAAGATGATGTAACCATCTAAATATTTCCATACTTCAATATACAAAAGTGAGAGCTTAAATTTCACTTTCGTTGTGTCGAATTCAGTTAGAACCAATTCATCGCGACCGCTAGCGACCGGTAGAAATTTTAACGGACAATGAAAAATGTCATAGTACTTTTAGTTGGTGTATTCGAAAGTATACGATTTATTGCCTATTCTTTTTAATCTTACAAAAAATCTAGAGTACTCTATATCTATGGTGAGTGTCACAGACACGTATTCTTTTTTTTTAAAAAAGTAACATATTTTATAACTGTCAAATTTGGCCATACATTTTGAAGATTTTCAACATTTTTGGAACTTTATACGATAGAGCAACAGTAGAATTCGTGTAGAAATATACATAATGCAATATATCGAAGCTATAAATATTGTAATAACAGAAATTTGACCTTTAACACGTAGCTTGCTAGTTTTGAGTAGGAATATGTAATATAATGATAAATTTACCGTATAGCGTCAAATTAAACTGAATCTTTTTTTGACGATATCGGAACATCCTCGTGAAATTAGAACATTCTATGTTACTCCCGCATACATCAGCTAGCTTCCAGTAATAGCAGGAGCGCGAGGAGGATCCTCAGGCGCTCCCCTACGACGGGAAGGAGAAGGCGACAGTTCCTGGCCTCCTCTCTGATAGAGTACGGAGCTCCTTCCCTGAGCGGTCAGTGGGCGTCGCGGTGATACGTGAAATTCGTGCTCCCGCGGCGCCCACAATGACACAGAGGAGGGAGGAAAAAAGCTACCTTCCAGTAAAAATAATGTCAATTCAGCCGTTTGGCAGATTACCCGGACCAGATGTGGATTTGTGGGTAGTCATGTCATTTGTTTTTTTTTTATTTACTAATATTAATATAGAAATAATTTCATACTTTATTATTAAGCTGTGTCATCATCAGCTCACTCTACGACACCACAGTGGCTCGCTGCATACCCTTGAATTAGAGGTAATGTTAAATACATATATCTATTTATTATAACTATCTCAAAAAGTATTTGTAAGCCTTTCAAGTTATCTATAAAGGACGTTTAACCGTTGAGTAATTTTGTCGAAGGTCATAGGTCCACGACACGACGTGTTTGCAGAAACAAGTAACAGAAGCTTCATGTCCGGCTGACGGGAGATTAATAATAATTGGATGTACGTCTGTACTTAATCCCGGATTCCAATAAGCAATTTTCGAATGTCTGCTTACGTGCTGTTCCCAGTTATTTGGGAATCAAACACCAATTAACCGTCTTGGTGAATGACCTCCTTTAATAAATTATTATTTTGTAAATGGCAACCTTGTATGAGGTAGATGAACGAAGGTGTGGCGACTGATAGAGATGTATGGAGTACTATGCCGACTCTACGTAAGGGAAAGGGCAGAATGATGAAATGCATTCCTTGTAATGAAAGTTCAGGATGACATTTTTTAAGACATTTCCCAGAATCCATGGACAAAAGTACGACACGAATACGGTATGAAAATATCAACTTTAAAACCTTGGCATTTCATTACAGAAAGGGTATAAAGCATTGTGTAAACTATATTGGCGATAAAGTTTGTGACATACAATTAACATATGTCATACATGAAAAAAGGCAACTGTTGTCATAATTTAAAAAAAAGTAAAAGTAGTCGACCTTTGTTTTTTTTTCCTTACTGTTATAGTAAAAGTTTAGTTATTTTCAGACATTTGTAAATAACCTATAAGGTATGTCTGTTCATAACATCATTCTTTCTAAATTCATTCACTCTAAATGCCGTGATAATAGTCGATTTAGAGTCAAATTTTGAGTCTGTCAGTATGGCTTAGTGCTTCTCGAGATAATTCTCCAAATAGCGGAGTCTGGCAATTAATTCTCCACGTTTGACTTTGTCTCTTATGAGAAGAAACTGCTGAACGACACTCGCAACTGTCCACTTTCCTAATACGAGTTGACAAAATATTTTCCGGAATTGATTCGACATATTATCTTTCACTTTCGATGCTTCTAACTACAAATAAATAATTTATAGACATTCTTAAAAAAAAAATTAAAAAAAATTCTTACCAGAAATACTAAATCCAGTTAATCGACGAAAGTAGAAAAATAGTATTCTCACTTTGGTTTTAAAGTTTGTATTAAAAGAGCACAGATATTAAAACCAACGCGGTTTTTATTTTTTTTTAATAGTCGTTCTGAGCGATGGTACACACCGCTTAGAGTGTCGACCGAACACTGGCTGGTTGACGCTGTAAAAGCGTAAAGTCTTGAACCTCCTTGGACGAATTATCCATTACCGTGATTGGATATGTGACCGTATGAAAATTAAAAACAAACTATAGGAGTCCTTTGTTCTTGTTTTAAGTTTTAAAATTCGAATTAATTGCTTACTGCCGCATGTAGATTTATTTAATAAACAATAAGGAAACCCTTTAGCCTACATTTATAATAAGAAATCTGTATTAAGAATTAGTTTTCAATTATTGAATTCGTTGGTATAATCTAATTATAACACTTTTCAGTCAATTTCATTAATTCTAATTAATTTTATTGATTTTTTCTTGACATATGCATTAGTAAGTATATTTAGTTAAATAACCCGATAAATAAAATTTTGAATCGATTGTTTATTGAATAGTTGATATTAATTTATTTTCTATTTGTAAAATATATTCAGTATCTACAAACCTAAAACATAATAAGGTTATAATTTTTCGCGCCACATTGGTAGATCAAGTCGGCTCTGCGGCAGTCGCACCGACGACCGGTCCACTTTAGTCATCTCATCGAGTCCGTTTTTCTAACTTTCTTTGACCCCGTTAATGTTGTTCGAGGTATACTTCTTTCGTGATTGCATTTAATAATGTAATGCCTTTTTGATCGTATGTTTTGCACATGCCACGATAAGTATTTAAGATCAAATGTTTATGATAATATGCTTCCAATATCTTAAATTTATTTCTAACATTAACATCTAGTAGATAATCAAATAAATGTTTTGACATTAAAGATTGTAAAGCGCTAGACGGTTTGGACAGAAGCGCAATTGAAGGGATTAATTTTTCCCTTACCTACTTACTTAATCTTATTTCGAAAGAATACAACGTCTTTAGGAATGTGTTATTGGTTGAAAGTCCACTGACAATTTACGTAAATCTACAATATCCTGACATTAAACATTCAAATTACCATCATCAACTGCGTGTTTTGTTTATGCAGCCTTGTAACAAATACGTGAGAAAAACTTTGTTTCAAGACATTTTCATCATCATAGCTTGCTTCTGGACTTCATCTTGGCTATTTTTAGTGACAACAGCGTATTAATAATATAAAATAAACACTGATGTGCAAAAAAGGATGGAATCTTTATCTCTCCACTTAGTGTAGGCAAACTCAATGGAGATAAGAAATTATTTCTTTGTCAGCTAGTGAAATGTTCAAATTCTTATTTCTATGGGATTCTAACATTATTTGTAGTTTTTCTTATGTAAATATTTAGATCATTTGATACCTTTCCATTCATTTCCATCAGCCATATGGCAACACCAGTGTTTTGTCAGAAATCAAATCTAGCTGTCAGTTGTCAAAAAGACTGTATTCCATCAAAAATAGAAATTAATAAAACCCGATAAACATTTAACATAACAACAAACATGTCGAATATTCCACTAGGAATAACAACTCAAACGCAAAAAATATGTAGTCTTTACAAAAGAACGTTGCGGAATTTAGAATCGTTTTACGATAGACGGTAAGATGTCAAAATTGTTACCATTTTGTCCTAAACTCCCTAAACATTACGTAATTATTATTTTCTGTTTTAATTTGAACTAATTGTATTATTTGATATAAACTCTTTACTTTCTCAGATCCGTGGATATTTACTGCAAAGGTTATTATAAGTTTCGACCTTGTATCAAATCGTATTTAGTTGTAACCTCTAATCACATCAAAAATTAGTAGAAAAAGACGTTGATTTAATGTTACTCTTTTGTAGTAGTAAAATAAAGATAATGTTTTTAAGTATAGTAAATTTATAATATTGTTATCTTAGTTATAAAACTAAAACTAGAGCAATTTTTTTTTAGTAATTATAAGTTTTTTTCTTTACAGTCATGTGTACCGCTATCAAGCTGTACTTTGTCGTGAGAAATTTGAGAAGATTATAAACGAAAACGATGCTCGTAAGGCCGCAGAAATGTTGAAACAGGGAGAGGAAGAACTATTCCTAACACAGCATCCCATACCGAAAAAATGTAAGAATTTTGAATGCAAAACTCTAGTATTGTGATGTGGCTAGCTTTGCACTTAAATGTATCTTAGAATACAATGTAAAAGAGAAATTATAACAAACTTCTTGACACATGTTGTTGGATACGGAAAGGGGAGGACTGCATACTGTGGAAGTCATTGGGAAAAGCCTATATCCAAGAGTGGGCAGACAAGGGCTTATGATGATGACGCACACAACTGTGTTGTAGAATGGTCAGTCCTCAGTGCTGTTCCCATACTAGTATGTCTTTCCTTAATAGAAGCAAGCATGCCTCTTTATCAAAGACTGGCAATTCACCTGTGGTTTCTCTAGTGTTAAGGGCGTTGATGATAATCTTTATGATCTCAATGGTAGTTTGCATCTTCTCATAAAAAAGAAAACATGTTTAAGCTATTTAATCTTTACACCTGTAACCATCAAATAATTGCAGACAAGTTTATATAATGAATTTAGATACTAAAACTTGATAAACTTATTTAATTTTCGATTATTATTAAAAAAACAATTTCATTTGTTACAGTCGCCAAAAGTCCAGGTGGAGTGGCCTATGAGCGTGTAGTCACACCACCAGATTGGGTTCTGGACTACTGGCATCCATTGGAAAAGGCACGGTATCCTGAATACTTCAAGAAACGTGAACAAAGAAAGAAGGAATTCATTGCAATGTGGGAGAAGGAGTACGGAAAGCCAGACCCTAAGGATATGCACCATTAAAATCTGAAAGAAAATGTACAGTAGTAAAGTTATTGGTATTTATATTTTGTTTTATTGTTTAAATATCTCTGAATATAACTTGTTAATATTACAAAGAAGATTTGATTTTTTTAATGCCATGTTTGTAGAGAAAATATTCTTACGCATTTTTCACCTTTTTTTTTTTGATGGAGGAATTGTTTGAAATATACCCATCCTTCTGGATGGCAGACAGGGTTATGTGGGGTTCGATCTACTAAAACCTACTTAAGCAACCAATAGCTGGCTTTTTCGACACTGTTGCATGTGGCTTGATCGTGGACTGACTTGGAAAGAATTTTATGTCTTATGAACATTGCATTTGAATCTTTATTCAACAAAGATGTACTATTAAAGTGGATTTAAAAATGTCACTAAGAAAATATTGTGCTTTGCAATTATAAACATACAACTATTTAAGAAATTAGTAATACTATTATTAACAGAGTTAATGTCAGAAGTAGGGAAGAAAGGGTGGAGTACAAACTAAAATGTTTAATAGAATTTTATTTCTGATAAGTTTTTTTTATAAATATAAATCAGAACAGTATGTACATGTTTTTTTACAAAGTGGCGATGCCAATATTTCTAAACTAAAGTTATAGAAAATGAACGAAAAAAACAGTGACTTGTTAGAAATTGTGACATTCAAAACTGTTCATTTGTCATAAGTAAAAATTGATCAATCTAATTGAAACATTTTCATAATGTTAAGAACACTGGTTTTTCTCCCAAAGGTGTTTAAGATCAGATGAGTTACTACACAAATTAATCATCATCATCATCATCAACAACAGCCCTTGTCTGCCCACTGTTGGACATAGGACAAATTAATGTATACCTTGTACCATGTAGATTAGAAAAACTTAATAGAGTGAAATCCAAAAATTAAAGGATAATATAGAATAGAGTAGTAGTCTAAAGATGTGGTAGGTACTTCATGTAGAGTACCTACTCTTTGCCATAAGTAGTGTCAATAAATTGAAATATTTTATCTGTACTCATTTAATCTGTATAAAAATTATAACAATATAAAATAATTGTCCATTATAAATGGGGACAAAGATTAAACTTTATATTTTGACGTAAATTATTTACAAAAATAACTAAATAAATAGGTTGCAATATTTATGTTTAAAATTTTTAAAGACTGTAAAATTACAGTTGGCTTCCACTGTTTAAACATATTGTTAGATTCTTGTGTCAAAGAAAAAGGTAAGACAATATGTTTTGTAGCAGTGGAATCGCACACTAAGAATCAGACTATGTAGAATTTATTCAACCTTCTCGGACCAAGTACATTTGAAAGATCATTCTTATTAGACTTACTTCACAATTTCATATTACATGTTGATTTGATGCCAATCTTAAAAGATTTTGAAATTCAAGTTAGCTCTTGGATAAGAATATTGCTTTAAAGTTATTATTAACAATTTGTAACTTAGAAATACATTTATTTCAAAAGATTATCGAAAAAATATTGAATAACATAACCACAGAAGAAAGGATCATTCAAAATGTAAATAATCTATAAGTCATTAGCACTTTCACTATACATAAAGTTTTGTACTCAATCAATTTCCACCCAACGTTTGACCTCGTCCCCAGTTATGGCGGCCAAAGACCGTGCCACCAGCCGGGCGCTCCGGTACTCTCGCTTGTGGCGCGGTACCGAAGCCCCCAACGTATCGCGTGTCAGGGAAGATTTGTTTTCTGCAAAACAATATCATGAATTTATTACTACTTTCTATACTGCCATATTAGTGTAGACTAGTATAAAAAAGATATGTGTGCAGTCAACCAACGAACACTGGGCCAGCATGGTTGACAATTGCCTAGTTACCCCAAACATGGGTACCGTCCAACCATGGAGTGAACTGAATTAAAAATAAAACTTACAAGAATGTAGGAGGTGTAAGCAGGGCGGGGCCACCAAACTCCTGTGGGTATTTGAACAGAAGGAAGAATGCCACATGCCCAATCAGGATACCGAGTAATTCCATCATTCCACTAGAAAACAAACATATTAAGTAGATTAAAAAACAATCTATGTTCAAATTAAAGTCAATAACAAATGGAATTTGATATTTGGCAACACTGTCGGCCACTTTATAGAACTCAGGTGAATGTAAAAATTATTCTATAAAAAAAAAACAAATTCTACAGCCTTTGTACTCTGGAACATTGATCATTTAACAAAGTGATTATTAAATAAATAAACATATCTCACCCTCCACTTAAAACAAGGTTAAATGCAAGCAGAACCCATGGTAAATACATTGCCTTGAACCGTGTGCCAAACCAAAAGGATACAATTACATCTTTGTTTAGTTGACACCAAACATAAAGCACTGATAACACCATTGGATCCATTAATATCTGTAAAATAACATTTTTTTAAACTATAAAATATAAACTTTTGTTCAGATACAAAAGAAGCCTAATTTACTAAGGTTTAGAAACAGATATTTTTATAATTTCAAATAAAAGAAACATTTAATTAAAAAAAATACTAATTCAGCTTATGGTACATTTCAATGAACACTAGATTGCAAATGAGGTTTATAACTTACAGGCAAATTGACCAATATTCCAATAACAACACAGCAAGCCCAATTGAACAGCAGCATGTAGAAGTAATCAGCTGGTTTCCCAGCAAACATTCCCATTTCCAACCTCTGAGAGTAATTGTACAGGAAGTAACAGTTTATCAGGAAATGGAAACCAGTGCCTGGTCCAATTGGATAGAAGAATAATGCTGTTAATGGCCTCCATATCTAGAACAGAGTAAAGAAAATCTTAATATTGTTTCATCGTAATGTTTAAAGTAACGTGACATAATTTTGTACAAGAAAAAGAAATGTTTGTTTTGGTGATAACATAAACGTAAATAAACTTACCTGGAACTGATTGATGAAAGCAGAAAAGTCCAACACCAAATTATAATAATTAATTATTCCAAATCGTCCTATTAAACTTAATATAATCGTAAAAGATAGCCAGTATCTTGTGAAGAAGGGCACACTATAATACCAGTCTTTAAATTCAGACATTGTTATTGCCGGAGCACAAAATTGCAGATACAAAACCGGATCACTACTCAATAATTGCTATGACAATCATATGATAATAAATAAACGTCCTGTGATGAAACTTGATGTAATTTCACGCAAGTACACGTGTCCTAAAGGAATTTGTTATCCAAAATTTGCAGTAGCAGAGTGCAGATTCAAGCGGAGCGGAGCGGCTACAAAGAATAGTAAATATATTTTTACCTAGCAGCAATGATATTTTGTTTTTGACATCTTATAATGTTCAACTGTTGACAAAACTTTTAAAAATTTTGGTATTCAATAAAAATTCTCTAAGTAAAGACACGACTGCAATAAAAAAGTAAAACGAATCGTCAACTTTGCAACGTTTTATTAAATAATTAACAAAGGGCAAAGACTAACCCACATAAGTTACTTTATGAACATTTGATTGATATTTCTTGAAATATCGGGCAGCTGTCAACCGGACTGTCAGTGCCACATTTGTTGGCATTGTGTTTAAATTTAACAATTAAAATTTAAAACATGACGATTAAAAATAACAGTATATCAAATCAAGTTATGACCGTATTCATTGTCAATTAAATTAATATTATGAAGGAAAAAATGTATAGATTAATGTTACTTAGACGTAGATATTGTAAACGAGGGATTTGCGCGCTTCTTGTATTTGCAGCATCTTTTTATGCTTACATTTTACTATTTGGTAACTTAAAGTCACCACAAATAATTCATATCACCGATTTAAACCGCTGCCCTGCTTGTTACGGTGTATCTATTTGTCCGGAATTATATTCAAACCAGATTAGCCTTGAGACTGACGGTCACTGGTCACTCGTATTTAATGCTAAAAATATTTATTATGGATCCACAAAATCTAATAGAAAAGTTATTTTGAAAAAGTTAGCACATGATTGGGAGTTAAAAGACTTTGATTCAAGTTTATGCAAGAAATGGAATTTGGAAGAAAATTGTAAACCAATACAGCTTATAAATACAACAAATATTGATGACAAAATCCTTAATATAGTACAGTATAATTTCACTTGGCCCGATTCTGAACCTCGGAAAGGGCTTGTTCTGTGCCCATATGCCTATAGCATACATGATCTGATAAAACCTCTCATTGATAATAGAAAATTAAATAATAAATCTGAAATGTTGAATATTTGGACAATGCTCAGCATTAATCCAGAACCCATTATCTTACAGGTATAAAACTACTTAAGTAAAATAAATTTAATGCAGTAATAAATATAATAAATTATGAGGCCAATGGTTTACATATAAAATAAAAGACTGAAAGAAATTTATCCAAATTACAATATTAGTAAAAAATCAGAAATAAATGTTCAGTAATTTTTTTATCCAGATACTTCCAAAGGCTCATGGTTGGCCTGTACCAGCTTATGCTGGTGTGTGTGGAAGACTAGAGGTGGTTGCCTATGAAGGAGTGCCTATTTCATCATTAACACATATTGAGTGGCGTAGGAAGCTGAAGATTGCTAAAAAGATTTTAGATGCGGCCATGGATTTCACTTTTAAACATGACAGGTAAACTTTTTGTTGCTTTTTTTATTACTGGCACAAAATAATTGCACCAATTAAAAAAAAACAAACTGCACATCATTTTCTGAAGTTTAGTCTAAGTGTACTTTCAGACTACATTGTACATGTATGCTGCATTTCAGCACAATATTTTAACCTGTTCTGGAGATGCATAATGGACATTCATTTCAGTTTTCCTATTTATATTAGTAACATATTAAAATGTTATAAATCATTTTCAGATTCCGTTTTTATCTAATGGATTGGTCACTAGATAATATTGTCGCAAATGAAAAGGATGAGATATCGTTTGTCGATTTAGAGGATGTTATCATACTCGACAAGCACATATCACCTAAGAAAGATCTACCAGATTGGTACCAACGTTATAACAGAGAACTTACCGGGCCTGGGTTTACATTTTCAATTGAGAATATGTGCAAACATCACTTAAGTGATCATAATTTATGGGCAGCTTGCTATATAATAGGAGGAGATGATAACCCATTATTGTATCCAATACCAAAAAGTGTCAATGCCTCCCGACCACATTTAGACAAGTTGTTAATTGAGTGTTTAAATAGTGATGATAGATTTAAAACTCTAGCTAAGATTCAACATTATATAAGTGATATGTTAATAGATGAAAAACTATTTGGATCTGCTACAGTGAGGTGATAATTCGTTTTTAGTTTTACATTATATAATAACACTGCTCTGCTAGGTTGAGTCCCATAATGTAAGTAACGTAAATGGGGGGAATATCTCAAGAATTATTTAGGCTTATTTTGGGGAATGAAATCAGTACAATAGTTTAGTAATTAAACTAACACAAACAATATATCCTTGAGCATAATTTGGTAAGTTTATTCACAGCTTGTCAAGAAGAAAAAATCAAATGTAAATATTTCTCTCCATAATAAATCTAGATGACAAGAATGCGTTTTATTACGATATCCTTAAACCCTAAAAATTAAATGAGAGGACAACCGCTTATTTAAAAAAAATCCACTATTTTTCTCTACTATGGTATTCCTAACATGCATTAGGTGACGCACTCTATGTCAAATCGTTTTATATATTCTTTGAAAACGAATAGGAATTGTCAAAAAGCTTAAAAAAAGGTTATGTTTATATTTTGCTAGAAAATGTTCAATTTTAATCGCAATTAGCGTCTAATTAAGCTATCAAATTGGATTTCATATCATACAATGAGCGATTCAGATACAGACGACGAGAATGTTATACGTTATGGAACACCGCTTGAACCATATGAAGAAGGTACGAAGTCACCGATTGATATTAAAGAATAGATAACTAAACTTTCTTATTCTATTTCAATCATGACTTACTATTTAACTGGATGTAGGACGCATATTTTAATTTAAACATAACATTAAATTTAACTTTAAAATTACTTCAAGATGAAGTGCCAGCAAAAAGAAAATTTCAACAGCCAGCCGACCAGTATGCCGTGGATGCACACGGACGTAGAAGATTCCATGGTGCATTCACTGGAGGCTTCTCTGCTGGCTATGGGAACACAGTGGGTACCCCAGAAGGATGGGCGCCGTCTAGTTTTAAAAGTTCACGCTCAGACAAGGCTTCAATATCTGTAAGTAGTTTTAGATCTAATTGCAATTGCCAATGATAATAAACAATATAGACAGGAAGTAAAGTCTTGACTATACATACAAATTACTATGACTATTGTTATTAGGACTTTACTACTTATAAAACGGCTTAACTCACGTGCAACTCGGTGTCAGTACCGACTAGTTTCGAGCCCATCGGGGGC
>JAODUI010000019.1:2584208-2596771 GCA_027563995.1 Papilio gigon | reverse complement strand
CCCTCTATACGGAAAACGTTGATGATAATGATGATGAATAGTAATTCTACTATTGATTGTACCCTGTGTTTCCAATATTATAAATATTCGTATATATTTAAGCGGTAAAATTTACATAATATTTGGCAGAAAACTAGCATGTCCTGTGACCTTAAAAATACAAAATAAAAAATATTTGTATTCATCAAAATATTTTATTTCAAATACCATACTAAAATAATTTTTATTTATCAACTAGCAAAGGTTCGTGTAAATTTTTATTGTCATTTAATTAGTTATTAAACAAAGAGTCAACCATTTATAATAAAACAATTAGGAATAATTTTCCTAGTTGATGTTGAGCGCGTTCGTATAAAATCGTTGATTGTGAACAGCAAAGGAGTGGAACAAGTCGACGTCAGTGTTTCCTAGAGTACAGTCACTAGTGCGTACTATCTTTTGACTGCGACATAACATCAGGATTTAAGACAAGCGCTAGTTTATCGTATTACAGATGAAATAAAATTTAAAATAACGAACGTTAAGTGACTCGTTCAACGTAGAATCAAAACATTACGTCACATAGCGTGTTTATTATTAATCTTTACGCGATACGCTACGCATAATTTTAAAAATCATCGCGCAAACAACTCTTACACAATAGTTACGTTGTGTCGAAAGTGTGGGCGTTGAGTTCGTATACGAAGGTTAAAATTAATGGCGGGAAACAAACTCATGTCGGTAACTGCATCATTGAAAGAACCACACTTTCACATTTAACTTATATTATAAACGATTGTTCTTATTGGACTGTAAAACAATAATCCTTTGTTTCATAAAGTAGACCAGCAGTCTGACAGAGATTCATGTTCCTGATATACCTAACAAAACAAAAACAATCGTAAAATGCGTTTGTTTATATTTTAAAAAATAATCGTTATACATTTCTTTTTTTAATTGATTTGGTATTTTTAAATACGTTCAATACAAGCAATGTACTATAAAATTAAATTATGAACGGCAACGGAAATATCTTAAAGTTGTCTAAACTATTCTACTAGAAAAGGATACATATACACATTTGCTGTGAGTGAGAGAAGGACGTTAAAACTGTAAATGAAAGAGATAACCGATACTAAATATGACGCGTGTGAAAGAGATGTAGTCAAAACAGTTCACACAACATTAAAATTTATCTTCATTTTGGTACGCATGCGTCATTACGCTATTACAGGGCTGTATTAAATCAATGAAAAGAAAAACGAGAAAATTATAATTGCATTTAAGAAATCTTTGCACTGCAATAGCAAAGTTGCTTAATGTCATTTATCTACTCACTGTGTGTTTTTCTGTGATCAAAATACACAAAAAGTACTAAGATCTCTCAATAGTCGCTGTATAGGATAACTTTAATTTTTAAAATATACAAACTTTAAGGTAATCTTCGTAAAATCAGGTTTCTTATCACGATTAGAAATTTTAGAGTATTCATTTAGCCAAACTAAATAACAGTCTCATAACTTTGAATTGATATTTTTTTAATTTTCGTACATAATTGATTTAGTTATGAAGATTTGGCATTTTTGCAATTTCGATGTTAAGAAGAAACAAATGACAAAGACTACCTTTTCAAGATTGACTGGAAACAAATATGCGAAAGTTTCGAAAAATTGTCGTTAAATTCAACCTTGAATACTTCCCTGACAAAATACAATCAGCTGTTTGTAATGACAGTTCCTCTGACAAATACAAAATGGTTGAAAACTAAAGTTGGCAAACAAAGAAAGGCAGCGTAATAACGCATTTAAACGTTAAAATTGAGTTTTCTGAGGTGAAAGTTAGTTAGTTTAGTGTTTATTAAGTGTTTTGTGTACGATGTTGGATTTAGAAATCGTTCCCGAGCGGTCCCTGGGTTGCGATACCTGGGAGTTTGTACTTGGTAAGTTCTCGTATGTTTATTACCTTACGTCAATTATTTGCGTTGTATTTTCAAAGGGGAGCATCTTACGCAATGATTGTAAATTAGACTAAATTATCCTTGTAATGATATCGTCAAATATTTCACTGGAACGGTGTATAGGCAACATTGATTTTTTTATTCGCAAAGTGTCATGAACAGCCTTTGTTTCGTCTGTGCCTTGAATGTTTATTTTTTTTTATTGCTACACTTGACCGTGAAATCGCTAAGGTTGTCTTGTTTTTATGTTTTTTTTTTTCGCATTTAGTAATTCAACCTGTTCTGAACTCTTTCCTGTCATTATTTCAAAGTAATTAATTAATCGATATAAATTAATTAATGTTTTTTTAAACGATAGCATTTTAATAACCTACTGTTATAATTGGGGAAGTTTAGTTAGATGGATTGAGAATGGTCTTAATGGATGTTTGTTGAAAGGGTAGTGGATCTGGATGAAAATTGGCATAGAGATTACTGTCTGAAATAAGCATAGACTAATTAACACTTTTTTTTTTAATTTCGCGCCATTGAAGTCACGGGCTAAAGCTGATTAATAACATTGTATTTTTGTTTTAACTTTATTTTTGAAGATTTTATAACCTGGTGAATGGACCTTTTAGCCATACTTTGACTTAAAATTGTTTAAATAAGCTTTAAACAAATTATTGTGTACTAAATGTCAGGTTTTGTATAGAGTTGTTTGTTTCTTTGAGTCTCATGAATTTTAAAGCTCAGGTCAGTGCACTGTTATCACTTATTGGTGTTATTTAATGAACAGATTTTTTTTTTATTTTAAACCTATGATAGTGTTGTGTTCTTGTTAACAAATATCTATATTTCATATGTGATGCAATAATTAAAATTTTTGCATTATTCATACAAAGGTTTAAAAAGATGGTTTTTTGATGGTAGGTAACTACAAAATGGGTTAACAGTTCTGGGTGATTTTTTTTACAGAGGACTTTCTAAAATATTGCAAAAGTTACTTATAAGTTTTGTATTTCTACACTGGCGGGGTTGTGGACAAAACTTGTTTTTTTTTCTCTTTATTTTTTTCGGGGATTCTGTCCATGACAAGTCATTTTGATGAATTTAGTTGTTAAATTAATAAATTTTTAAAGTACTGTGAAATTAAACAGAAGTGCTAATCACCCATTTACAAACACTTTATATATAAAAACAACTGTCTTTTACACTTTTTTGTTAGAGTAATAAATATGACAATATGTTTCACATACATATTTTGGTAGTGAAAACTCAAGGTGAACATAAGAGTCACTGCAAGTTTGCATTTATTCAAAATAGTCTCTGAAACGGCTGGACCAATTTTGACTGTACTTTTACTGGAAGATAGCTGATGTAGGCAGATATAGTTACCTTTTTAATTACATTACAAAAAAGTTTTTTTTTGTTGTATGCTGATGATGTCATAGCCTGTTGCTGCATATCAATATGTATGAAGTTGGTTGTTTTTTTTTAAATAATTCTTATATGTAAAAAAAAGATATATTGCGTCATTTTAGATATCAAAAATTATCTTTTTTTATTTAAAGTACTGTCTAATCTTTACCTTGACTTAAGATTTACTATCTTACTAATATAAATGTGCAAGGTTGGACGGATGGATGTATGTTAGAAGGTATCTCCAGAACATGTTTATGAATCTGTATGGCATTTATCATAGACAAAGAACAGTCTGGAAGAACACATTGGTTACTAATTAAGTTTTTTTTTTAAATTATGTGCAGAATGTCTCTGACGATAATTAGTCTATGGCAGTGATTATTAAATTTCTTTTTCCGCCTACTTTGAAAATCAAATCTTTTTCAGCGCTTATTATTTTTTAAACACCCCTAAAACTTAATAACCACAATTTCATTACTTTAATTTTAGAACTGGTTCAAATAAACCGCCGTCTAGCCCGGGTTTTTATTATTTGTAATATTTTATATTTATAATATATAGAAATAGTAAACGATATTAACGTAAATGAACGTTATTGTGTAGTAGGTAGGGTTTTAATGTTAGTGAAATTTAAAATACTATACAAAGTAAATCAAATTACAAATTATACGTTGCCCCCGTAACTCACACCAAAGTCCCATTTTGATGGTCCCCTTAGTGCCCACCCTCTATGTTTCAAACGCCTCTAAGGTGGCATTATCGCCCAGAATAAGGAAGACTGGTCTATGATAAACATTTCTAAGTATCACCATTATATGCATGTAAGAAAATAGTTAGATATCTTTTAGAATCGGTTAATTCATGTAACCTTTTTCTTTCATTACATTATATTGAGGCAATATAAATTATATTTATTTTCAACATTACATTCTTTTGTTTTAATTTAATTAATGAAACAAAGACAAAGTCATTAAACTGGTATTGTTTATATAAGTACACTGATAAAATAAAACATAAGTATATATGGAAACATAAACAGTGTGCAGCCAGAGAATTTAATTTACTTCCCCCGTATGGTGGAACATGGGGCGCCCTCTAGGGCTGATGACTTAGTGCCAACAACGGGAAGTCAGATGTGGAAGGCTTATGTCCAGCTGTGGGCAGATGAGGGCTGATGATGATTTTGTTTTAATATTAACAGATTTTTCTTTCACTAATATTTCTTTCACTACACCAGCTAATTTGTTGGCTTGTGCTATGATATGGTCCATGACAATAGTCGTAAGTCGGGATTTGAACTTTCAACCATGTGATCGGAAATCCGTACTTATAACCATTGGGCTATTGTCGCTTTTTTATTGTACTTTTTTCATCTGAAACTGTAGCTTAGTGTAAGGTCGCGATGGCCCGGGATTGATATAGGACACTTTTACTGTTGATAAGACACGGTAGGTGTCGCTGCGTTACTGTAGTTAGTTTTTTTTTCATCTACGTTTCATTTGAAAGATAAATATTATTCAATTCGCAACTTGTTTACGTGAACGATAGTGGCGTATCAAACAAAATCATATATACTGTAACGCCTAAACTTTTATCAGCTCGTCAAAACAAACGATGGAATAAAAATATTGTTTACAATGATATCGGCGAGAAACGTATGTTTTTGTAAATCGTATCAATTGACGTATGATAATCGCTGTATATTTTTCCGTTATTTAATCTAAAGCTTGCAATTGAATGATATTTTTTTTTTCAAATATATATAGATTTTTGTTAATATTTCTACTAATATTTGCTAGTAACCATTCCTGGTAAGATTGAAATGGCTTGTGTTAAAATATGGTTCACAACAGTCGAATGGTGAGATTCGAAGCCGCGACCGCTAGATCGATAGTCCGAACTTAACTATTAGACTATTGGCGCTTCAAATGAATTCTAAATTTGAAATGTAACTGGTTAGATTGTAGCGTCATATTTTTTTTTCTATTCGTTCTTAATTTTCAGTTTTTAAATTAAGAACTATTTAAAATGTATTATAACTGTAAATAATACTTCAATGTAGAACCTTTATACCATAGCATTTTATATCATATTCACCTTTCATTAGTCGATAAACCAGAATTGGAACCTGGAGCTATTTCTGTTGATAGACTTTAATAAGCTCACCGCTAGGATGACTACACATTGTATGTTCAGCATTTAATATAGTCATATAATAATAAGATAAAATATTATGTTGAAATGAAACAAATGCCTAGCCTATATTTATATGAAACAGTCACCTGAGATCTCCCTCCCGGAGATAGCAAGCTTCGCAATTGACATTGTCACTGAGGTCATCATCATCGTATGAAACATAGACTAGATGTTTATGTATGGAAGAATTTTATTAGATTTTTGTTAACTTACTAATGTTTCTTGTAACCATTACTGGTAAGCTTCAATAAGTTGTGTTAGGATATGGTTACAGCGATAGTCAATGTCGGGATTCGAACCCACAGTCGCTCGGTAGTCGGGACCCTTAACCATTAAGCTATTGAACTTATTATAATTCGTAAATATGATAAAATGGAAAACGGAAAGTAAAAGATTTACATGTCTTCCCGTGGGTTATAAGAAATACGTCTGTAATAAAGAAAAACGCCGTTTCTATGTTAGATTAGTATTCTAGGATGCCTAGATTAAATACTAGAAAGATCCAGACTTCGAAGCGAGTCTAAATGTCCAACCGACCTTTTACTTTTTCCCAGGTTTCAAATAATATTCGCAACCAACTGACAGATTAAAATTTTGCCAGTGCAAAATATTATTCGATAATTAATGTAGTAACACTGTTAATCGTAATTTTACTGCCACATAAAATGTATCTCAAAAATTACATAATACATTATAATTTTAGCTCATTACGGTTCAAAAATATATTCGGATAAATTAATTCTCGTATTTTACGGTATTCACCATCGTAAAGGGATTTGGCACGACGCCATCGTTTAGACAAGTTGGAAACAATCTAAAAGTCAATTAAAAATATTACCCGCTGATGTAAATGCCGGTCGAACTTTTACTGCAACGAAATTCCGCGAAAAAACGTTCCACGATTATAAAAAAAAGGCAAAGACAAAATGTGTCCATTTAAAGGTTATTGTGATGGCATAGAAATGGTCTAATATTACTGCATTATTTATATTGGAATGCAGCCAGCATTGTTAAATATAATTTTCGTGTAACCATGCAAGGTAATTGGCCCTGAGAGGGTTACGCCTGTCACGCCCTGCTCATAATGCTAATGGGGTAAATAACGGACTGGCATTTGTTTTATGAACTAAATTGACGATTGAAGGCGTGTATCTATTGTTTTCCATTTAAAAATTACCTATATGGACTCTTTGGTCTCTTAAATAGTCGAATTTAATAGATATAATAAAAAAAAAAAGCGACTGCTCAGATCAAACTGTACCGGCCTAACGTATCACCAAACAAATATAATTCAACGTTTTTACTAAGACCATATGATATTTTAAAGCATATTTTAGTATAATTTATATAAAAACACAAAATAACAAACAAGCGTGGCCTTGTTTCACTATCTGTCAAGAAAACCGCGCCAAAGTTATCTATGTCCACCAATCACTGACTAAAAGCACAGACTAAAAATCTTTTAAGAATGTAGATTAAATTAATGGGATGTCTTATAATAAGAAATAAATCTAAAAAAAAATCTCATTAGGATTTAATAATATATACGTTTAAATATTAATTTAAACGTTTGTATAGGCAGTGTTGTTAACATTCCGTAGACGCGTAGCCTTTCCTATGACAATTGTATAATGGTAAGTGAACATTGTATGGAGATCGCGTATTGTTATTTATATTGTCACTATAGATGTAATAGTCTATACAATTTATAAAATTGGAGGGGGGTCCTTATTTTAAATTCTTGTCTGTACTCAAGTTTATTTTTTCTAAGTAATGTCCGTAACCGCTGTACCGATTTTGACGGGACTTTTACTGGAAGCTGTATTTGAACTTAGACTATATGTTCTTGACTACAGTTTTTTGGAATTTTTACTATTATTCTGTACACATATTGCAATGCCTAGTTAGTACGTCTTTCTATGCCGGCAACGCATCTATGGTTCTACTGGTATTGAGGGTGGGCGTTGATGATCACATAACATCGCTCGTTTGCGTCCTCTCTTGTAAAAAAAAAGTTTTGTTAAATGTAAACTGTTTTGTTACAGGGATGCATTTCTCGCAGTCAGTCGCCATAATACAAAGTCAAGTTGGTACAATAAGAGGCGTTCAAGTGTTATATAGCGATCAGGTAAATATTATCATCATCTTCATCACTGATGAGCATAAACACTACATCATCAGCCCTTGTTAGCCCACTGCAGGACATTGGCCTTCGCCAATGCCTTCTACAGTATATGATTTCCGCCTACCACATCCAACGACTTCCTCCCGCCTGCACTAAGACGTCGGTCCTAATGGAGGGAGGATGCACCACACTCCTGGTCCCTAATCCCAACAAAGACCTAATAAATACTTATTTTAAGGTGAAAGATTGAATGTTTGTTACAAGGAATTCTACGTAAGTCCGCTGAACAGATCTTAATGTTTGGACCGCATAGGTTAACTCAGATTTCGCTCGAACGATGTCCCTTGTAATAATAACTTTATTGTCAGTTCCCTTGTGTTGTGTTTAACTGTTATATTTGTCGCGTAGTATAATTCTACACGTGTATAAATAGCTTGAGTAAAAATAAAAGTCACGCGTCCACAGCATGGCGCGCTTTTGTTATGGTACATTCAGTTTGACAGCTGTTTTTCATAGTAAGTTTCCACAGAGACAAATGCACGATAGTGTGTTCTGATTTCATATAGAACAGTGTCACCCAATCTTTTTTTATGTTATCATCAGCTCACTATACATTCCGATTGAGGGGCTCGGTGTCTACCCTATTAGGGGTGACTAGACCATAGTCAACCACATTGGCCCAGTGTTGGTTGACTTCACACGTATCTTTGAATTTCTTCTCCGATATGTGCAGACATCATGTTTTCCTTCACCGTAAGAACGACGTATAATATAAATATGCAATTCGAAAATCGAAAAAAACTATTGGTACATGGCGGGGATCGAATAAGGACGATGTTGAGTACGGTCAGGTTCGGTCAAGAGCTTTACAACAGCGCCAACAACGCTCTTGTAACCTGTAATCTCTAATTGCTTAAATATACGTACAAACATGTATACATGTTGTCTTGTGTCTTGGAGGCTCGGAATATTGTGAGTTGCTGCCCAGAATAAAATGGTAGTAGGGAGCGCGTACAAAAATGCGGCGGCGAAGCAATGAGCATGACTCTGCCACTCGGATGTTCAACACATATACCAAATACCTGTAAAGTTTTACTATTGTAACCTGTTTTGTATGTTTATTTAGTCTACGCGTACCAAAAATCGTAATATTATCTAAGCTGAGTATCATTTAGTTGTACCGCAATCTTGACCAAGGTTTTCTTAAATCCGGTAATTGTTTTCGATTTACATTGCGCAATTCGAAACAGCGCCATCTAATTTTGAATAGGTATATTAAAAGGTCGATGCAAGAAAGCATGACGAGATAAATAAAAAAAAAACAATTCGTCATAAATGTGGTTATTGGTAAAACGTCCAAGGAAGGAAGAAATTCAAGGAACATTGGTCGAGTATTGAAATATTATATTAATTATCATTGTTTTGTTTCAGAATCCATTATCAGTAGACCTAGTAATAAATATGCCACAGGACGGCATCCGGTTAATATTCGACCCGGTCGCGCAGCGGCTCAAAATTATAGAAATTTATAATATGAAATTAGTTAAGCTGAGATATAGGTGAGTACACAATATTTTCCCTAACATCAACAACCTGCCCTTTTCCCTATAATGACGTCACAGAATTTACCCCGTCCATCTCTGTCAGCCCTCATGTCTGAACTCACACCCTTACGCATATCTTTCCCACAATCCATCCACACCTTCAGTCTTTCTCCATCCACATTCAATCTCATTACCTTGTTTGTTCACTTATTTCCTTAATTTATGAATCCTAAATTATTATGCATATAGAAATTTATAACCTTTCAATATTCAATCCGGAGCACAAGAGCAACATAAACATGCATATCCGTTGATCTTTTGTATGGTTAAATTCCCTTAGTATTGTCATTTACAATACAAAATGACATTTCGAAAATCGACTCTCGATAAGACGTCAAACTTATTTGACATTTCATTTTTAGGTTATATGTATAACAATATTCTTTTTTTTTAAATTGTTCATTTAATTTTTAAATAATATACTAAATGTTGAGGCATAAAGGAATGAAATTTGTTAGCGTAATAGAGTGCAAGGCATATCGTTTATGCTTCGAGAATTTGACCTAATGACATTTTAATATTCGCCCGTTTCCTTCCCGCGCGCGCCAATGTTGGAACAAGGCAAATCACTAGCGTATGTATAGCGCATTAACTGTTGATGGAAAAAGATGTTTTGTTGAAGAATTGTACAATTAAGCGGTTTGTTATTATATATTTATTGTGAGAATTCAACACTAAGAATGTCCCTTAGTAAGCATCATCTATACGGCAACCAATGTTATAAATGTAATTATTGGCATAATGTACTAAATATGTCATCTGGTTGGATGTCGCGTACGCGGCGATTCTGGACAAAACCGGTTTACGCGGGAAAAGCTAGTGTTCAAAATTTGGGTTCTCTGACGCACGTTATGTCCAATACAGTATCTTTTTAAACTTTAATTTATTATAACTTCGTCATTGTTGATTAAAAAATAACGGTACACAATTGAAATCCGAGTTTATTATTGTTACAAAACTTTATTTTTTTTTTTACTTGAAAAAGGGTATATTAATCATATTAAATTGAAATTAATCTTTATTTCTAAACAGGTAAAATTTAATTTTCAGTGGCATGTGCTTTAATTCACCGGAGATCACGCCATCTATCGAGCAGGTGGAGCATTGCTTCGGCGCGACGCACCCCGGCCTGTACGACTCGCAGCGACATCTGTTCGCACTCAACTTTAGAGGACTATCATTCTATTTTCCTGTCGATAGTAAATTTGAGGTAAAGTTTTACAGCTTGCAAATATCACGATTGCATAGAATTGTTACTTCTTGTTGATACGCTTATTTGTTTTTTAAACAAATTATTTTTTAATAAATACGTGGTTTTTCTATCAGCCCGGGTACGCGCACGGCTTGGGCTCCCTACAGTTCCCAAACGGCGGTTCTCCCGTCGTCTCTCGGACTACAATCTACTACGGTTCACAACATCAGGTATGACTTAAGATCCAGTCTTTAATGACATTTTGTTCTAAAGTTCAGTTCGACCTGACGTCACTTAGAATATGTCAGTTGACTTGACATTATGGAACATAGAAGAGTCCTTGTCGATTTCCATGTACAACTCAAAGATGAGCAAACGTTCTTGTAATAATAATTAAAAAAAAATCAAGCACTTGCTATTAAAAAAATATGTAAGGCGAGTACGGATCGCGAGTCTAAATGTTAAAAAAAAAGAAAAAACAAATAAAACACTAAAATATGTATATAATGATATAGCGTAAATTAAAAAAAAAAACGATTTCATGTGATTCCGAAAAAAAGACACAAAAAGTTCTTTTTATATAAAGTATATATAAAGAAAAGGCATCTAAAATTAAAATAAAATAAAGTAACTACTTTTTCTATAAACTAAAACAAACCTCTTTTCTTTATATGTATAGTGTTGCTTCCACTTTACACTATTTCCCGAATTTTTGTCACTGGCTGAACACACTCATGTGTTTATACCAATAAAAAAAACTATTTAGCGATTATTGTAAAATGTTTGCAGGATGTTTTTTTTTAATGTCGGCTGTATATAATTTTTTTTTCTTTTTTTTTTGTTCTTTTTTTGAATTATCTTCAAATTGTGACAGTTCTATGTTATTTGTGTTGTACAGATAAGCAGCAGCGGCAGCAGCGGGCGGTGCGCGGCGCCGCTGCCCGAGCTGCCGCTGTCGTGCTACCGGCAGCAGCTGCACCTGCGGCGCTGCGACGTGCTGCGCTCGCCCGCCGCCACGCTCGCACTCAGGCTGCACATGTACACTGAAGGTAAATTTATGTACAGATTTAGCGAGAAATTATTTCCTTTCGGGCAAACTCGGATCTTTATCTGAACACGACGACACCCGAACTGTCAATGAATGATCGTATTAAATGAGTGACATTTTCATATCCATATGGAACTTTATTGTTTAGTGTCAAATGTCACAATGAATAATGTCATTCTCTAAGATGGGTACTGAAGCTGTTTGAGAGAGCACAATCAATACGAACTTTTCACAAAAGTTACGAAGGAAAACCTTTTCTCACTATATAGTTACCCGCATAACTTTGGTATTCATCTACCCTTACAGCCATCATTTTTCATAATATGATAGATTTTTTTAGAATTAAATTGTTAGTATACTGATACATTGTTGTGAGCAGGCTGCTCCCGCAGCGGCGACGCGCAGTCCGTGCGGCGCGTGGTGCGGTTCGGCGACAGCTGCCAGGCGGTGTCGCGCGCGCTGGCCGCGCCCGCGCGCCTCTACTACAAGGCGGACGACAAGATGCGCATACACCGGCCCACGGCGCGCCGCCGGCCCCCGCCCGCTTCGGACTACTTCTTCAACTACTTCACCTTGGGACTGGTGAGTTCAATTGATTAATTAATGAGTCAATTATTAATTAAATAATATTTAAAAATTAACTAGAAGGTCACCTTCGTAATTCCGCCGCTCGTAAGCACCCTTCTTATATAAAAAAAAAACTTACTAATTTATTGCTAAGAGAATACTTTAAGATGACCTTGTAATTATTATTATTAAGCTTGTATTTATTATATAAAATAAAACTATGTTTGCAGTTTCCTTCGAAGAACAGCTTCGCCTATTTGGCGAATATTTTTATTTGTTTGAGAAACTTGACAAAAAAAAATGATAAAAATGTGTAATTGACCGCGAAATTATCCTTAAAATAAACTCTTTCACATTGTTATTTTAAATAATTATAGTTCAACCATTTCTTGGTAGCGTTGGTAGGCCTCCCGGACGATGGACCGATGACTTGGTCAAGGTTGCGGGAGTGCACTGGATGCGGGCGGCGCAGGACCGGTCATCGTGGCAAT
>JAODUI010000019.1:2558367-2584108 GCA_027563995.1 Papilio gigon | reverse complement strand
CCATATAAGCTTTTTAAACGTTATATAGACATTCATGCATTAAGTTCGGGTGGTCCCGGTACGTTTCTCCGGGAATCCCTGGGCCCTCGCAATCGCACTTGAGGATGGCCACCGAGGGGGTTTTAGTGAGTACGAATCTCACCTAACCCTGCCTTCCCCCCCCCCCAAAAAGGCATTAAGTTCGGGTTCACAAAGGCATTGACCTTCCATACTGCATATCGGACCATTGCCAATCAAAAGCCTAAAATTCAAGTTTTTAAAACAGAATGTGAACAACCTTACCACCTTTTTAGGAAAATGTACGACAAATATTTGTGAATTATTGAAATGAAGCGTTTTATTTCTTTTTTTTTAATGAAAGTAAGGCGTTTGTTAATAAAAAGGGATGTCCAAAATTTAAGTTAACCAAACTACACCATCATCTTAATTGCCGACAATGTTAAGATTGACCATATTTAAATTGTCAATTTGGTAAATTATTTTCATTGTATGTATTTTTAGCGGCTTTTAGTAATAATTATCGATACTTAGATTTTCGTTGGCTTCATCATCATCAGTACTGGTCTGCCCACTGCTGGAAATAGCTTGTCGACAATAAATAGAATCTATATAGTTGTTCTAAAAAGTTCTCTTACAGTTTTTTTTTTAAATATAATACAGTACGACAAGCTTATATGGACCGGTAAGAGAGGCGCTGCTATCTCAGTTATGTGAGAAAGTATACGAAACCTACTTAGTCAGAGTCAACATAAAATAAAAAAGCGACGTGACATCTACTGACAACAAAAATGAACTCGTGCTTTGCACGTGCTGTAATCTTGTCACTCTTTTTGACGTTGACAGGGGGCGCTAGCGAGCTATCATTTGGTGATCATTTAGTTTGACTCATCACCACGGAGTCAAGCCAGGCCAAATGATTTTGTCCGGCTACAATAACCGGCCATGTTAAATCAAATCGTCATTTACCGGTTCACACCTGTTTTGAGATAATTTATTTTCTGTTAATATGTACATATTCTTATTAACTGTTATCTTTTTATTTTATATTTAAAGGGCAGAATTTGAATACTTAAACAATATTAATAGTCAAAGATGTATTTAATAATTATGACGATTAATTTCAAATGGTTCTAAGTTTTTTTTTAATTTATTTTAAGTGATTAAAATTATAATGTACACTATTCAAATGCGTTTTTATAAATGCTTAACACTTCCATCAAATTCATATAACTAATAATAATTACTTCCTATTGTTTAAATAAAGTGACGATAAAGCATGCATTAATTTATTGACAAATTACGATAAAATTGTTGACGAAACAAACGACAACAGACAACATAAATTTCCTCTGCTTCCTTTGATTTAATATATGAACGACAAAACCAACACAAACAGGCGTGTTTTTGCATTTCAAAGACACTTGCCTGACAATTCGACATAATTAATATCAACAAACAATTAAATTGTCATTTTAATATCAAACCTGGTCATTTTGTCATTATTCAAAATTTGAAAACAGTGTTTGTATTTACGAAAATTCATAAATGTAACCTTTTCGCTTAAAATTAAAAACTAAACGTTCCCTTTGTTATAATGATTAATTTTTCATTATGTAGTAAGAAAAATTAAATGTACTTAATGATAAAAATACGTTTGCATTAAAATATTTTTTTTCTAATATAAATCTTATATTTTTTTAGTAAATATTTAACTTAACGCACACAATGGACTCTACCAGGACGCGGTAAGAGCACGAAAAGCGACGCGCGCGCGTGTCGCAGTTTATGTCGACTGACTGAACGTTACTGCAGCGGCGTCTGAAAACAGTACTCACGTGTCTGCTGTTTAAGATTAAGATTAAGCACGAGTAGCGTTATGTTAACAATGCCATATTTGTAAATGATTTAGTAATTAACCTAACACATTCACAGATTATAATTGCTAACTGAAAAAGGTATTTAATTTCTTTTACAAACTTCAAATTTATTTTTCTTTACAAAGCGCTTCGGATGGGAATTAATTCGTGTCAAGGCTTATGCTGGCTGTACCATCAACTTGTCAAAACTTAAGTTTTTCAATATTTATTTTACTACACATGTAGATACAAATTCTATGCCTTGATGGCACGAGAGTATATGTAGTTTTCAATTCTCCATCTTGCAATGGCAGGAAGCTGTTATCTTTATTGGTAAAGTGCCGGTTTAGTTAACTCATCCATCAAACGACA
This sequence comes from Papilio gigon, assembly GCA_027563995.1. Taxonomy (NCBI): domain Eukaryota; kingdom Metazoa; phylum Arthropoda; class Insecta; order Lepidoptera; family Papilionidae; genus Papilio; species Papilio gigon. The sequence continues at coordinate 2,581,880 of JAODUI010000019.1, read as the reverse complement.
CTGAATAAGGATTGTGTAACATTTTGTTGTTTATAGATACAATGAGTTTGTAAGAAAATATTACAATACGTAGCCCTATTAACTTTAATGTATGAAATAATCTTAGTATTTGCAAATTGCCTTATACCTTTTTTATAACCAAAGAAATTTAAATAAATTTAATATTATTTACAACTCAATGTTAAAAATAAAATGTTTTGCATAATTTTATGCAATGTCAAGATCAAGGTTTCCGGCCATCTGTATCGATGCGTTTCTTAGGCTTGTAGCACGCTGCCGGGCAAGCGAACACAAAACTTATTTTGACATCAAACAGGACTTTGTTTTTAATACAATACATTTTATAAACGTAACTTATAAAAAATCTTCCTCAACCATAAATTGCTAGTCTTATCGTATTCAGAAACCACGTTTACCGTTTTCAAGTATGGTCACGCCATATTTAAGGGCCAATTTCTACTTTAGCATACTTCGAAATGAACACAGCTCAAATATACACCAGTATTTACAGTTATCGTCATCCGATTCACTTTCCTTAAACATTAATATCATCTTTTCCTCCAAAACTTAACCTCCTTACATTTTTCATTACTACTGTCGCATACGTGTTTTTTTTCAACTACACATTAAAACCGGTGTTAGCTGTATATATATTTTTTTTCACTTCATGTACCTAAGGAGCAAATAAAAATGACTGTAATGGCCGCCATCTTTGAAATTTGGCGTCGTGTCGTTTGCTTATTACGAAAAACGAGAAAGAATTCATACCTACATAAAATTTGTGATTTATCGGTGTACTTTACGCCCGCTAGGGGCGCTGTACAAATGTCAAATTTTCTTGACAAGAATACTACCTCCTTAAAATATATATAATACTTAATCCTTCCTCGAAAATCGTGCAATATCCAGAAGACCACAGCATAGACTTTTAGGTTATATTTAAATAAAACTGCATTTACATAGGTTTGTCATCATTTTATTAAAGTTGTTTCCCGCGAGTTGGCTTAAATAAATTATGGTGTTCATGGCTCTTACAGATTATTAGAATTTAAATTATCTAAATAATAGTCAACCTGTATTTAAAGCAAATGTGCACACATACCAGTAAGGTACTTTCCGTGGAATTCCACTGCCAACACTCATTATAACACGTTAGTTGAACACACAAGTATTTCAACAGTGGAATCCCACCCTTATATTTGCTATTCAATAAATTATTGCCAAATTATATTCATCAACATTAGCTTATTTCATTATAAAAATCTTATGAGCTAAAATGTACATTTTGCATCGGATAAAAGACATTGGCTGTTAATATTGAAAGACATTGGTAACAGAGCATATTGGTTTATTTTTATTGAATTGTCATTTTAATTTGGTACTTACACTATTAAATAATTCATTCCTATTCAGTTCAGAGTATCACCGTGGGTTTTTTTCGATATACACGTGGAAAAAACATATAACTGTCATATATATGTAAAAAATTGATATAAACATAAGCCACAGCAAGCTCAATCATTTCTAAAACACTGTAATTGAAGCATTAATAACTTTCATTCCGTTCAAAAGTCAATTTTTTTTAATTTCACTATTAAATCTGTTTTATATTACAGATAGACAAAACAAATTTGTTATCTGTTCGTGCATAGACCATAGACTTCTAACTGAAAGACCATAGATCTACCACAATCTCTTTAAGACTAGCGTAACTAAATATACGCTAAATTCTCTTGAATATAAAACTATATTTTGTTTGTCAATTTCATACACTTCTATAGGTAATAGGTTATGTTCTATAAGGTAACATATACCTGAACAAGACTATATCACTATTTATTGATAGGTTTCCAAAGCTGACCATGCTTTTTAAAGGTATACAGTTCCCTACTAAACTAAAGGCTCAGCAGTATTCACGAACGCTGGTTCCCAGTGTTTTAACAAGTCCAAATATTTTAGGAATAATGTATTTTTATAATCAAATACTGCTTCTTAGTTTCATTGCTTTCCTTTATCAAATTAATCTTAAGCCTAAATAATTTTATTATTAAATTCCATGATACTTTACCACCATTTCTATTAATTCTAACTATTATATAATTTTGCAAATTATTATAGCGATGCCATAAATTGATTTACTTTAGGTATTAAAATGAAATTTGCTATTTTATTGAATAACCAGAAAGCACTTCGCTTGGCCTAGCGGTGATCGACGATTCAAAGCATGGTACAGCAGATGTTCGGTTCAGTGGACTAACGTCTGTTATGTTTCAATCAAATCATATTACATTTTATCTTTATTTACATATGAACTCGTATTTTATATTTAACCATGTACACAATTTGCCGTAAATAAAATATTCCGAACATGATTTGACATCTAGCATTAATCCTAGAGAAACTGTCAACAGCTCGTCAACAACGTCGATCATCTCTAGTCTGGCATTTAGTAAAATCAAGTTAAAAAAATTGTTCAGTCTTAGTTCTAATTCTCGTCATACAGCGGCGTGGCGTCTCCCAGCGACATGGAGCGCGGCGACGTGTTAGTGTGCGGGGTGGAGCGGACGGAATGCGATCGCGACGACCTGCCCGAGCTGTGGCCGCGGTCGTGGTCGCGATCACGATCACGATCGTGGCCATGACCGTGGCCGTGGCCGTGACCGTGACTGTGGCTGTGGCTGTGCCTGTCCCCGTGACCGTGCGAGCGGGACTCGTGGCGCGGAGTGCGCGACTCGTGCCGCGGCGTCCGCGAATCGTGTCGGGGCGTGCGAACATCGTGTCGGGGCGTACGGACGTCGTGCCGCGGCGTGCGCAAGTCGTGGCGTGGCGTGGGCATGCCCTCGCTGCTCCGCGGGGTGGAGGGAGTGTCACGGCCGGTTCTGTGCCGAACCCAGTCCTCCGCCGCCTTCTGCCAGTCAGAAGGCTCCGAGAATATCGGCATCGCGGGCGTCGGCTTGTGCCTGGGCACCGCCGGAGTCAGGAAGTCGGGCTGACGCGGCGTCGTCGCGAACGGTGTCATGTAAGGCGTCTGCGCCGATGGCGTGTAAGGTGTATTGATGTATGCGGGGCCAGGTGTATGCGCGGGTGTGTGGAAGGCGGGCGTGTGCGCGGCCGGCGTGTGGTACATGGAGGTCATGCCGTGCGGCGTGCGCATGGCGGGCGTGCGCTGCGCCGGCGTGCCGGACGGCGGGGGGTCTCTGAAGTGCTCCTTAAACCACTTCAGCAAACCGCCCAAGGAATCGAACATCCTCTGCCGGAACTTGTAGCCGTCCGGCGTGACCGATATGTACTCGTGCGTGCAGCGTGCGCGAGGCAGGTAAGAGAGCAGGAACCGTCCGGGATGGTTTTTGGCTGCGGAAATAACGTAGTGTATTTTGTTGGGATTCTTGGCTTTTTCCTCCTTGAGCCACTCCTCCGCCTTGTCCCTCATGCCGGCCAGGGGCTTGTAGTATTTGTAGGAGATGAGGTCGTATTTCAGTTATGACTTTTTGTATTGATCTTAAAAGTCGTAAATTGGATATCTATTGTATAATATCAAAGTGGTTAAACATTTCATAACTCAATGAAGTTGCGACTATAAATTCTGGCAAGTAAAAGGTCTGGTCAGGCACGCATGTATACGGGCCCTAATGAAGATTTACAACCCCCGCCTGCACGTAAGTGAACCGGGGTATAATAGAGATGGGGCATTAGGGTATTGAAGCTAAACTTAAGAGCTTTTTGACTAAACGTTAAATTGGAATACACGATAGTTTTATTTTTCTATTAAACCTACACCCACTATATATACTTCAGTGTTCCCGTCATTTATTTGCCCTCTTCCCTGATAAAAACTTTCGTTTCTTTTGTATCTATATAATAAGAACTTAAGGCAGTATTCATTAATACTGAACACATATTTACAACACAATTTTGAATTTGTATACACAATATGTCATCATCATCATCATCAGCTCAATACACGTCCCCACTGAGGGGCTCGGCGCCTAGTCGAGTCACCGCTAATACTATCTATGTGTAATGTCATTACGCATATTAACATGAATGCATTGAAACTTACACTTGGTTCGAATTAAAAAAAAAGCTCGTCTGGTATTTGTACTGAAGTTTTGGAAATAAAAATTGGTATTAGGTCTTTCTTCCTGCCATATTTGGGACATAAATTGAAATGTGAATAGTGTTTGCTATCTCAGTCTATTCCAAGTTAGAATTTATATATTTTTTTTTTCATTTCATTCGGACTCGGCCAAAGTTCTTTGGCGTAATGCCAATATGAATAATAACGATATCAGAATGTAAACTGGAAAACTTCACAGCTGTACCGCGGAGTGGAGGTCGAATAAAAATGATGAAGTGAATTGACATTAGAGTGCCATAAACATATTAGCAATTGTAGTAAAATGAAGTCACTATATTTATCTGGAAAAATTATAAACAAGTGTTAAAATTTCCTTTATTATTTCATTTCAAGGTGACGAGATTGAATGTGGATGGCTATAAAGGTAGAGGAAGACGAAGGAGGTGTGGATGGATAGCGTGATAGGATATGCGTAGGAAGTGTTAGTTCAGATATGACAGCTGACAGTGTTGTATGGAAGGGTCCATACTGTACACTCGCCGTAAGGAAAATGGCAGGTTGATGACTCTACATGTTGTATGTAATTTATCAATATGTTAAATAGAGCAATTTAAAAGTATTATCTGTAAGCCAGTTAATAGTAGCGGAATATATTTCCACGTATTTCTTTGGCTTCTTCAATTCGTCGCAGCCGTTCGCATGAAGGAATGCCATGTATAGTTGACATGCGTTTTAATGCCGCGAGCCTGATGCGACCTATTTGCAGCTAGGGAACTATTTCAATGAAAATTTCCTACACTTACCAACGTCTTAAGAAATAGTGGTCAGAAAACACTATAGAGCAGTTTTTGTACAATAATTTTATAGACACGGCCTCAGTAACTTAAAATCAAGGATTATTGATTTGATTAGTTTTTTAAATATTTTATGTAATCGCGACATCTATTTTAAGAATATTGCACTAAAATTAATACTAACAAAGAGATAGTGTCTGTTATCTTCGTTTTATCTTTTGTTACGGCCTCCTCTGAATGCCTGGGTTTCCCAAACCACAGTTTGATAATGTACATTTCATTTGAAATATAGAAAACTGTGTATCAAAATATAATTAGTTGCTAAAGTTAATTAATTTTCTTAACAATATTCTGTTGTTATTCAAATAACAAAGCGTTACCAGTACGTGTAGTGATCTGTTTTATTAACCGGTCAGAGAATAACAAATGAATCTGTCTTCATGATCCGATATTAGTTCCCACGATCATAAAAACGTCGTGCAAGAAACGTGGCCGGCATTGGTCATTACGAGTACGTCTAGCTGCGGGGCGGCGGGACTGCGGGCATCGCATCCTTACAAAGTTTACAAGTCAACAAAAATACTGTCATTCCTATAAGCTATATACTATTTCAGTACAAAGGATGTAGCAGCTATTTGAGCGGAGATGAAAATCTTTTGTCGTCACTGACTTCCGTCGCGACTGCAACAAACAGTTTATTCTTAGACTATGGAGATTAATGTGAGGGGGCTTTATTGAGATGTTATTGAACGAAGCTAATCTGAAACTACTGTAAATATTTTTTTAATTAGGAACTAGATTTACTTTTAAGTACGTTGAATTATATTATCATGCAATTAAAATTATTCGGAGAACGCTGAACTATACCTAACCTTATTAATATTATAAATGAGATAGTTCAGATGCATAAATATTTGTTACCAGGTAATGTCTAAACCGACAATCCAATCTAGATGAAATTTGACACACAGTAACAGCGTACTGTACTCATTATTTTTTTTTAATATTGCGTAAACGAAGTGGCTATGTAGTCTTGAATAAAAACAAATGAAATTCCTAAAGGTATATACACGCGATTGTCATTTATCGATTCCGTACTTGCATATTATACGAAAAACGATGAAACAATGATTAATTGATCCAGCAAACGAAAACTGAATATCAATATGTAACCGAAGTAATTGTCACGCGCCGATGGATCGTGCGATTCAAAGTCAAAGCCGCCGGGGCACGCGGATGTGACCGACCGCTGCGCACGCGCACGCGCACGTATCGCCGTGCGCGCAGCCGGAACGGCGCCGCGCTTCCACTTGCCATATAAACATTATTTAATACGTACATTTTGTTTGCAGGTAATAACATCGTTCATAGCAAGGAACCCAGGTATGTTTAGTTTCTGATGTTTAAAGATGTCAGTTTATGTTGACACCCTTAAATATCAGAAACTGTAAATATATTTAAGTATGGAAATCGAGTCTACGGTACATTTGAATGGACTGCGAATAATGTATGTTTAAATGCAATCGTAGTTCTCTGACTCATAAGACTTATTCACGATTCATGCACTCAGAAAATTATTCTTTCTCTGAATTACAAGTACCCAGTGTAGTAGATCTCGTAGAACTAGAAATAACTTGAACGATTTGTTGTTTACTCTCATTTGGGTAATCAATCAAGAGAACGTTCGTGGCTCGATGCGAATCGTGAAAGGATTTTTTTTTAATTATTTGCAATCAGTTTTTAGAACTATTATCAGATATGTGGAACGTTTTTTTCGGAATATTTCCTTCATTGAAAAAATCTTACCCTGTAGCAGATTACGTGGGATCTGGTTACTTAACATTACACCTAACCCTTAAGTGAAACTATCAAAAAACGAATACTACACATTTTAGATTACTCTTTGAATTATTGAGGGTAAAGTACAAATTACTCTAAGTAAGTAATCTAGGCGTAGTCCTTGTTGTTCCGGTGCGTTCTTCGGAGATCTCGAAATCACCATCAGTTGCACTTGAGGCTGGCCATTGGGTGGGTTTTAGTAAAATCCTACATAACATTATCTTCACCCTAGAAGGCAGGGCTATCTTTCGAAGTTTTGATGGGAGAACCGCGTCAAAAAAAGGCGTTATCCTTGTCAACTTATTTAAGAAACGCCGGCTGCAAGCTGCGATGACGGTTTGAGACATAGAAGTCTACGATGGTACAGACCCAATATTAGCTAAGATCTGCCCAGTCTACGTCTTATCTCAACACCGCCAGTCATGATGTAATCGTCCTCGCAGTCACAAGGTCGTGGCTTCATTGCAGTATCAGAGCAACCGGTTCTCGCTGCGACGTCGGACATTTTTTTCTGCGTAGTTTCGCTAAATTTAATTTTCAATTGAGAACGTAAGCCAAAGATAAATATAAACTGGTTATGCGGGCGCAGTGCTGTTTATCTACGAACAATTGACGCCTCGTTGCTTCTGGATCCTTGAGTCATTGTTTTATAGGCCTAGAGAAAAGACATTTTTTATAACAGTATTGTGGAAACGAAACACACAAGCTATATTACTCGCTAAGCCAAAGTTTCAGTACTGTTCTTAGAAACTAGAGATATGTTTCTTTTCGTAAATAACACAAGCGATCAAAATTAAGTAATAGACAATTACATCTGTGTTTGTTTATCCCGTTAAGATGTCAAAAAATCACATTTGATTTTCATTAATTAAATTTTATTTATACACATATTAGGAGTACTGGTTGAAAACATCGTAGAGACCGTTTTTTTAATATTATTAAATTAAAAAAAAACATAACAGATTTTACAATATTCACATCAACATAACATTGGAGTCAAGGTTGCTCTTCTGTTTTATGAATGATGATGACGAAATTATACATAATACGACTTCCTTTTCCGTTACTTAATACACCGACGCCATTTTGTGGATGCCACTGACTTCTATATGGACCTATTTGACGTTCGCCATATTGGCGCTGACGGCAACGGTTGGTAGCGGTGGTGAGAATTCGAACTAATCTAATAACCTGTCAATAACATCAACAGATTGAACTTAGCTGTCATTTCCAAACAAAGACCTATAAATTTATAGAGTTCGGTAAACATTGATAATGACACGTCTATCTTGTATTCATAAGTGGTCTAAAATTAAACTACGAGAAACTAAATTCGAGCTACACATTTTTGTGTTGCACTGATAATCACTAATACAGATCGAATTTTATTGATAAAATGCTAAAACTTATATTGGATAATTCTGGTTTAAAATTTAAAACCTAATATCTTAGCGGGATTAATGGATGGTTTCCGTGCAGTAACGTTGTTACACGAAGAGTCCATCAAAGTGCAAGAACCACAAGTCTTGTTTACAAAACGGGAAACCTTTTAACGCTGACCGACGTCTGTGTCTTACTTAGAGATATTTAGAACGGCTTTTCTATTTAGAACACTTTATTACATTACTTATTTTATTCTAACTGCAAAGTCACTGCATTATGTTATATTTTTGATAGAATACAATTTAAAAATAATTCATAAAACTCAAATGAAGTAAAAAGGTTTTAATTATTTCTTAAGTGATTGATGAACAATTTATTATTTATTACCTTTTTATTTTTTCACAACACTGCCGCTTAGTTTCAGTAGGCGTTTCTGTACAAAATAATGCCCTTAATATTTACCTCTTTCTCCAAAAGTGCTTGTTGGCTTTATTTTCATTGGTTTCAAAATGAATTCACAAAATTTAGTAAATTCATTTAATCGTTTATTTTTATTTCATAAAATTATATATTTTATATGTAACTATTCTAATATAAAATAAATTATTAAAGCTACAGAAATGTTGACTTTTAATCTAAGTCACAAAACAATCTATTGCGTTATGTAGTGGAATACGAAAACAAACTTTGTGACTGTATTTGACAAGTCATACTAACACACTTATAATTCACACCTGAAAGTTTGGATGGATGGATGGATAGATGTTCGTTATTACTTATCTCCAAAAACAGATGAATCTCGTTGATATTTCAAACAGATGGACATAGTTTGAAAGGACGAACATTTTACTAATTAGGTTTTTTTTAATTCCGCGCGGACCAAGTTGAAGGTAAAATCCATTTTCTTTTAAGAAACCAAAATGTAACATTGTTCTACTTCATCAGAGTACGTGTTAAATGTGTTGTTATCGATTTCCGGAGACATCCACGAGTTGTCGATTACATTTTCATCCGAAGGCGACATAGTTGAGGTGCTGAGAGAACTGAATACTTCTGGATACATGATTGTGTATCCCATGTCATCTGGCAACTGTGCATCTTCATATCCACCTTTAACTTCATTGCTATTACAAAGTATATCAGTGTTACCGACATTTTCACTTAAATCCAATAAAGTAGGAGTTACTGTGGTTGTTGTTGTTTTCTTATTTTTGAAATTTTTACTATTATCCATACAATCTGTTGTACTTTGCTTTGTTTTCGTAATACTTTTCTCACTCGGAATCGGTAATACTTCAGTTTTAACGATAGTCTTTGTTTCTATGCGAGAATTTACAGTTTTATTTGCTTCCACGTTTGTCTTTGATCCTTTTGTAGACGTTTTATCTTTTTTTGGTTTAGTATTGATGGTCATGTCAACTATATTTAGATTAGGTTCTGGGTTAATTTGGGGATAGCGATTCCAGTAATGCGGTGTCCATAAATCTTTTGCATCGAGAGGATAATCCACTGATGGGAAGAAGAGTTCGTTATTCAAACACGTATTAGGAACTAATGTAGGTTTTGGAAGTGTAGTTTTCTTTGCTTTACTTACGGCTGTACTGCTCTTACGATTCTTTTTATATTTACGACTGTCAGCTTCTTTAGTTGATGGAACGGAATATTTTGGAGTCGAAATCTGTTTTGGAAGTTGATTATTCAAATCAAAGTTTCGATGGGAATATAATGAAGGTTTTAGTGATGGCGCTAAGCCATATTCGACTTCTGGAAAATTAAACGTCCTTGCAACGCAAACTTCTCTACCAATAGGTCTCTGTTGAGGTATTGTCTTTTTTCTAACCTTGTATTTCTTGTAAGGTACTTGATGTGATGAACTCCATTTATTTGGAGGTTGGACATATTGTCCGTACATTACCTATAAACATGACAAATGAGGTTAATTACTATTTTCAATTTTTTAATAAGAAATAACCTAATAGTTGACCACGATCGACGTGTTGTTAAATGATGTTGGTGATAAAAGATGGTACGCGCACATAAGTGCCATTTCACTCTACTCTTGAAGGCTCCCACGTCGTATTTGGACGAGTGACGTTGGGGACTTGTTTATACCACTTCAAACATTATTAAAAGTAAAAAATATTACTCACCTGCACAAAAAAATCAAGTAAAATTAACAAAGCCACCTTCTCACGAAGTCCCATACTCACATTAACTTTTGACTTCTCGCGTTAACGATATATATCACATTTGTGTTAAATAAATTGATATAACTAGTACCAAAGTGCTATCTTAATACGTGACAATTGAGATTTTAAGCCAATGTTATCTACGAATAGATTTGAATAATTGCCTATGAATTAATTGCTTAAATATCTTATGAAACCAATATTACAAATGTTATATGAGATAAAATAAGTAATAAAACATTTTAATAGAGTTTATTAACAATATGAATTAAAATTCACGGACAGGTCGACGCAGCGTTGCTAGACCTCTCGCACGATGGACCGATGACTTGGTCAAGGTTGCGGGAGTGCACTGGATGCGGGCGGCGCAGGACCGGTCATCGTGGCAATCGATGGGGGAGGCCTACGTTTAGCAGTGGACTACATTAGGCTGATGATAATGATGTACCATTTCTTATTTCCAGGACGTGTTGTTCGATGCGCGCACGCACCGCGTCAAGAAGTTCGTGCTGCACACCAACTACCCGGGCCACTACAACTTCAACATGTACCACCGCTGCGAGTTCGAGCTCACCGTGCAGCCGGACAAGTCACTATTATTTCACTACTATAAAAAATCTTTACTTCTCACTAAAACAATAGATTCAGTGGTACCTTGACTCCTTCAGTAGAGTTCCTGTAATGAAGGAGTCAAGGACTTCCCTTAAACTTTTATTAACTTTAGAATTTCATATTTAGATGTAATCTAAGCCAAGTCCACTATAAAAGGAAGCTAATTAATATTTTAAAAGAATTGTAATTGTTTCAACAATTTTTGGTCCTTCGATATTGCTGCGCAGAATTTTAAATGTAACGGGGTGTATAGGGATGACACTTGAAGAGGGGGGAGGACTATACAGCTCACATTGAGCCACCAGAAGTATAGTCATTTACAGTACTATGTACAACTTTGTTTTCTTTCAGATGTGAGTCGAACACGTTGGTGGAGAGTCGGGGCGCGGTGACGATCACGGCGTACAGTAAATGGGAGACGGTGTCGCGCGCGCTGCGCGTCTGCGAGCGCCCCGTCGTGCTCAACCGCGCCTCCTCCACCAACACCACCAACCCGTTCGGCTCAACCTTCTGCTATGGCTACCAGGATATCATATTCGAGGTGAGGTGAAGAATCATACCAGCTCGCATCAATACCATCATCTCTATATCCGAGTCTGCTGCGGTTGCCAGGACATCAGGTTGCATGTTTAGGTTATACTATATTAGAAGTACTACTGCTGTCGATTCCTCAATGTCAGTGGTCGACAAACAGCGCGAACCTTTTGAATTATATACATATTTCGAAGAAAAAAAAAACCTTTATTAGAAACCACGTTTTTTTTTTCATTAATTTTAAAAAGATTTTCCGTTGCCTCAAAAAAAAAATAGTTCTATAAAAAAATTAAATCCACGGAGGAAACGCGTTTCGTGTCAAGTATTTTGCCCATCGATAGAACAGTGTGACGACCACTGGTCTATATACTGTCTCCTACTAGTAATAATTGAAAATTAATAAATCTATGTACTAATTGCAGGTGATGTCGAATAACTACATAGCGTCGATAACTCTGTACCAGCCGGAGGGCACCCGGCCGCACTACGCGGTCAACTCTATCGCGTGACATAGCCAGGTATACCGAACATTTTTTTTAATTTAGTCATTTATAAGCATTTTTGATTTTTTTCTCTGTATGTATGTATGCTTTTAGTATATTTATATTAGTAATAGTTATAAGGCATCAGATCAATAGTGTTTCGGACGAGATATTAAATGGATTTTTTTAATCTTTGTTAATTTGCCATTTTTGTAACTATTCCGGGCGTGCTTGAAAAAGATTGTGCTAGGTTATGTGTCACAACCGTAGAATGGTGGTATTCGAACCCACGACCGCTAGACCGGTAGTCAGTACCTTTAACCATTAGGCTATTGGCGATTAATGTAGTTTAAATTTGTTTACAAACTTTCTGTTTGCGATTGATACGAGATATTTTTCTTTGTCAGGTATCGCCAAGCAAAGGGAAGTACACCTCTTGAATGCTGTGTTGTCAGTACCAACAAAAACCTCCACTAGTGTGTCAACACCGGTCCGGCAAAGTCACACAATAATTTTAGATTCTGGCAATATGACTCTTACATATCTAAAGCACCTAAGAGTAAGCAGTATTTAAATAAAAATGTGATAAAAAAAAAACTGTGGAAAAAAAAAACTCTGAAAAACTTACATAAGTGAATGACAGATCTCAAGATGGTGTGTTAAGTAGGTTTTAGTTAACTCCTTAGCAATATACGGTTAAAAAAAATAATTTAAAAATCATCCTATATTAAGTTGATTTTTTTTTAGTAATAAATAGTCAAATGTGTTCTTTTAAGTCTTACATTTGTAACGAAAAAAAAAACTTTAATGAAAGAAATATATGAAATGAATCATGGTAACTAGGAATAGACTGTGCGGTACATATTTTTGAAACTTTGGATGTAAAAAAAAACGTGTAATTGATGTATTTTTTCTATAAAATAATTTTCGAAAGGACAGTGTGTATTGTGATTTTAAATATGTGCAAAAATATTTTTTTCTCTATTAAACTAGCACGATAAAGCCATGAGTGTTTTTTAATCTTTTAAGTGTAGTTTTTCTGTTACACTAAAGACTTCATAGACAAAAAAAAGTAAAAAAAGGTTAAATGTTAAAGATTTTTCATCATATTCGAAGAATCTCTTTTTTATATTATACGAAAATTAAAGAAAAAATAAAATGCCTTTTTTATGCATCACTCACGGAAACTGCCGGTCGCTCAGTTGATGAAATTAATTATTTAAACGATTTATTTCAATATAATTTCTTAATCTATAATTTAAAAAAACTAGCAACACTAACATTATAACAATTAAAAAAAAATTGAAAATTCTGAACGTACTTGCTACAAATCTGTTACTGCTCAAATATTTATCAATGCATTCTACATATCATTTGTCTATGGCGCCTTTAATTGACAGATGTCATGTAGTTATTTATTTAAACGTCATATTGTCATTTTCGTACTCTTCGATTTTACGATGTTTTTTTTTATAAAATCGAAAAGCTAGTTCGACTGTATGGTACCTTTAGGTTACGAAAAAATCGATTACTTATTTATTTTACGAATTCCTACCAAAAACGATGGAAACACGTTTTTGAAATACGTAGATGGAATAAGGTTCATAGAGTGAAAAGCTTTCAGAATGCTTGATATTATTGAGATATGATACCTTGCGTTGATATAATGCTGTTTTCAAATGTTTATAGATCACAAATCACAATAAGCCGTCAGCATTATTTTTTTTTATAATTCATGGCTTATTTTTTAATAGTTCAATCCAAAAATCTTACGTCAAATTTTCTACTGAATTCTGATAAAAATTATCCCGCCATTTTTAACATCGTTTCTTGTTTCATTATTGTCAAATGTCAATTCGTTTTTGTTTTTTTTGTTCTGTAAAGACATAATACAAAAATCGAAAACTGTTAGTGCCAGTAATTTTTTAGAAATCGATTTTTATTTATTTTAATTTCACAATACTGTAGTAAACATTTTGAAAGTCTTGAATTTTTTTTAAATTATGGATTTGCCTAGATTTAGTGCCAATGTTTTTTGTATTTGAAATTGGAACTTAAGTGTCGAGATTTGAAATCAAAATTTCTACAACAAATGAGCTTAAATACGTAGGCAGGTGGGAGGTGGTTGTGATGTAAGATAAACAATCGTTTTGCTCTCATTATTGTAATATTTCGTTTCCGTAGTAAGCTAACGTTAATGTATGGGTAAATAAACTTATTTGGAGACAAAATTAAAAAAAAAAACTCATATATGTTTTTATTTCAAAGTGCTTTTGGCGTGGAATGTGGGAAAAGTAAGTAAAAAAATTGGTTATTCTGAATGTTTTTTTTTTTTAAGTGAAATGATAATTAAAATTTTTGTAATCTATATTATTATATAAAACGAAAACTGTTTTAAATTTTCTTCTGAATGATCTCAGTTATTACGACACAGATTATTTTTTTTGTAAAAATAATACTTACATCATGTTTTAAGCTACATATTATCACGCTAGTAAACTTTAGGGGCGAGTTAATTGGAAAAAAACTGATATTCGAGTATTTCTTATACTTAAATCATTTACTATTTACACACAGTACGACTTAGGGTCCTTCAAGAAGCGAGCGTATCTCTTTCACGAAGGCAACGCACATGCTCCTCTAGTGTTGCGGATGTCAGGGCGTCGACGACCACCTTTGTGATCTCGCCGCTCGTTTGCCCCCTTCTCTTATAAAAATCACAGTTTTACAGTCAAATTATATGTTGATAATTTTTTTTTTATATATATTGTATTGTTTTTTTTTTTAAAGTTATAGTGTTATTTCACAGTGTCTCTGAATTAGTTTATTTATTTATTAACTTTTATTTATTGTTTGCACAATAACTCACGAGTGTGATTGTCATTTGTTGGCTGTGGTGCCATACTACAAAAAAAAAATAAAAAAAATGACAGATAATATTATAAAAAAAGTATTAATTAAGGTAGCGTGTGCTGCGATATCGTTGTTAATATGCAAATATATTTTTTTATGTTACATAGAGCTTACTGTTAAAAATCCTTACGTATATAGTTTTACGTCAACATGAAAAAAATAAAAAGCATAGACAATTTTTTTTTTGCAAATAAACTTAGTTACGTAAAATGTTTTGTTAAAAAAATCTATTCTGATATGTTAAATGACGTAAGGATTTTTTTTTCATTTGATGCCGTATCAAATATAAAAAAAAAAAATATATTTGCATATGTAACATCGATTTATTTTTTATATAAAGGTAATTAGCTTACTTGTAAGCTGTCGACTTAATAGACACAGCTTTGTCACATAATTCATAAAGTTTGTATTTTAATTATGTCAGCCTTCTAACATATATGTATATGTAAAAAAAGATATCAAAAAAATGTAACTATATAAGGGGCTGTTGAAGTATTACGTAAGCATTATAGAGGGTCGGGCCAGTCTTTGCTTTGCTTATTTTTGATGACATGGGGGGTGGGGGTCTAGATGGTGATTACTGATTAATAAATCTGCTTACATAGTACTTGAACGTACCCTAATACAGTGGTCGTCAAACTTCGGCCCGGTACATATTTGTGCGGCCCGTGAACCTTTCGTATTAATCGTTTTAATAAACTTAGAAATGTGTCCGTGGGATCGATTCCCATCCGAGATATATATTTGGTGCTTCACTAATATTATTTTCGTATTATGTACGTATTTCTAAGAAAAAAAAGATTTTCAGTTGATTAAAAATCAAAAAATACTTTTAAAAGAAGTATTAGGTATAAAAGAAATGTGTTGTAACATTTTATAAACAAATAGATTGGTGATGTCTAGTACTTAGTGCACGAATGTGCGGCCCGCGGTGATATCTCACATTGTCCTATTTGGTCCTTGGATAGAGAAGTGTGGGTCGTCCTCCCTCCAGGTGGACCGACGTCTTAGTGCGGACGGCAGGAAGTCGTTGGATGCGGAAGGCGGAGGACCGCATACTGTGGAAGGCATTGGGCAAGGGCTGTTGATGATAGAGAAGTGTGACGACCACTGGTTTGCAATGTTAATAAGGACTGCGATGTTTTCTGTGAACAAGTTATAACACAAGGGGCTGACATAACGTCGTATGTAGTTTGTATGTGATACTTGTAGGAGCGTTATATTATGCCTGTAGGGATACAGCCTCTATTATTAGTGAATAAAGGTGACCCACTTTATAGTACTTTTGATATATTAAACAATCTTACAACAGTTTTCTGGAAGCATAATATGACGTGTATATTGTTTAATTAAAAAATAAATAAATGTCATTTGTGTTTGATCAGTGTTGCCACATCTGAATACTACCAATGTGTTTTATTTTTGTAATAGCCAATGTTTTTTTTTTTATTTATTTATTAATATATTGTTGTGAAATCGTTGAAAGTCCGATTGTTGTTATTTGTGAGCGAATCATAGTTATTAGTTATGTTTTTAGACGAATAACTGTTTTTAAAACGCAATATTCTCTCGATACTATATCACCTCATGTTATTGATACTGTAAGAAAAATAAACAAGACGTTTATTTTAATCTACACCTGTACAATTGGAGTAAATGCAATGCAGTAATTAAATTATTTTATATCTTTTAGTAATAAATAAAATTATTAGACAGAATCGTGAGCAATTTGGAAATAATAAAGTGTTTGTGTTTTATAAAAAATCGTGTGTTGTAATGAAGTTCTTATCTTGTACGAATACGTTAATTATTCATTTTAAATGTTTTTCCACTCGTAAAATTGATACGCGCTCCTTATCTATTGACGTGAAAAAAAATTTTGAAGTATGTAAAACATTTATATTTCCATATATATTATTTTTATTACAAATTCATTTGAAATATGTCGAATGTTTCTACATTTTTGATAAAAATATTCTTATAAAATTATAACCTATAAATCTAAGCGTTTATTGGCTTTACTTCACTCAGTGCTGTCATTTACAATACAAAATGACATTTCGAATATTAACTCTCGATTGGTCGTCAAACTACATTTATACATTTATAATTTCTATAAGTACATGTTTTTACTCTATTATAGCGTTAGAGAAACGTCAATGACGGTTTTGGCTGAAAGGTCCGGTGACCAGGCAATAAGATTAAAAAAAAAAAAGAAATTGACAGATCTAATTTTTCACAAACGTCATATTTGAATAAATATTAGAAAGAATGATTTTATTAAAAATGTTGATTACAGTATAACCTAATTTTTTTTATATTCGACGTATTTTTTTTAATATCGCTTAGTGCTTTTAAACAAACGAGTCTTGGCAGTAAGGTCTATGGTTTTTATATTTTTAATTGAAGCCGCTTTCAGATGCTATGAGTATACGAAGTAAGTTAAAATTGATATAACTATGATTTGCTTATAGTTTAGATAGAATAAATAGTCAATAAAAGGATACGCTTGTGCGTGTAGGGAAATGTATGAAACGATGCCTTCGTAAGCAAATATAAAGATGGTATGATGGAATGAATGCCACCTTATATCGCTGATGTTTGGATGCCAAAATTTGTCAAATTAAATTTGAAGTTATCAATCAGCTCCGTTCGTTGCCAACGCACATTAAAAATTCCTTTTTTTTTTAATTCACAATTTTTCCCTAGTTCAATATAATTTGGGCATTTTTCAATTGAAGGCGGTAATATACAGTTGTGTACACATGAACGAATTCTAGACCATTTAGAAAGTAAGGTTATATTAACCAGCTCACTAGCGCCGCTCAGTGTCAAAAATTGTTACAAGAGTAAATGCAGTCTCGTTTTTTTTTTAATTTCCTACGCATATGTAGGTTTTATATATTTTCAGACAGATAACCCGCGATATGAGCGCCCTCTTACCGGCCAGCTTGTCGCGTTATACAGAGTGCTTGATATTTTTTATACGTTAAATTATTAATTTCAAACAAAAAGACAGAAATGTGTACGTAGCTATATAATTTGACGTGTTATATAATTATCATATATAAATTGTGTTTGTATACATTTTTCTAAATTGTGATCATTGTAAATTTCTATTTTATATTCCAGTCAAGTGGGTACAAAGAAAAAAAAATGTCTCAA
This sequence comes from Papilio gigon, assembly GCA_027563995.1. NCBI lineage: Eukaryota > Metazoa > Arthropoda > Insecta > Lepidoptera > Papilionidae > Papilio > Papilio gigon. The sequence goes on along the minus strand of JAODUI010000019.1, from coordinate 2,563,891 downwards.
AAAATACCAAAAAAGTTAATAAAGGATTTCATACCGAACATTTTCTTTTATTTCAACATAAAGAATCATCCGATAGCAATATTCCAGTTTTTAAGTAAACATTTTTATTAAATTTAATTAATTTACTAATAATATATTACACCATTCCAACTGAGCTAGACTGAGGTATTGTTAACAACAGTCGAATGGCAGGATTCGAACTCTCGACTGGATTGGAAATCACTTAACCATTAGGCTATGAGCGCTTCCTAAGTGCTGTAAGTGAGGTGTGAGATAAATATGCAGGCATCTGTATGCAGAGTGCTTGCAACACTTACGTATTCAACACCTGTTGTGTCTGATAACGTCCGCTCTTACGAAAATGCACAGACAGAGGTCGTCAACTCGGGACAATGTGATTTCACAAGTAATTGAAATCACACAATAATTGATCAGCTGTTGACTGCAAAACTGATTTAGAAATATGTATAAAATAACTGATTTTTTTTTATTTCCACTTGAATATTATCATGAACCAGATATAATTTACAATAGACATTTTAACAAATCAACTTTAACACCCATTATATCACCGCTTAGAGGTCTGGAGTCTACCCTGTATTAGGGTCTTTTTTTTTGTTTTCCCCCCGGAGAGGCCGTGTTCACAATAATGTACTGAGATTTTATTCGCTATTGTAAAATTTGATAAAGCACAATGTCCCAGCCAGAGGCGAGCTGCCGCTGTTTGATACATGCACACCTCTGGCTTCTATATTAGGGTTAGGTCATAGTCACTTTCATCAGCATATAACTAAACATAAAAGCTAAATTTATAATTTGACGTATAAGTTATAATGTAAAAAGGTCGACAACACCTGTCCATGACGGAAGCGTTCACTGAATAGACGTCAAGGTAAGGCAATCGATGACCAAATTAGTTGAACCAGACGGAGCGTTGATTGTACTGTTTATTATACCAATAATATTTCACACTGTATTAATAGGAATGTTTATATAAGCATTTCGGTCGTGGACACCTACAGTTAACATTTGAAAATAAATTTTATACGAAGTATCGAGAGGTGGCTCAAAGATCCAGTAACCACGCCTTAAAATTAAAAAAAAAAATTGACAGCTATGACGTCACTGCACATTCGGCGCGACCTTCGACCTCGCCAGTTAACCTGCTCTATTATTGTAATTAATTCATTCCCACGGGACCTCTGTCTATGGTAACACACAAAAATTAATTACGCAAAATTTGTGACACGCTAACGAAACTATTTTCTTCGAAATGATTATAAAATAATCTATAATCATATTACTAACGTTAAAGATTATTTTATGCTCGTTTCTGAGAATTTAAATATCGCTATGAACGTAAACATTTAACTCCGGATATGAAAAAGTTGGGTTATCATATCTCCAATCCTACACCTCGGTCTATTTCAACAAATTGATGATAAATTTTACTAGCCTTGGCCAAAAGTATTAGGCACCTTAAAATGTTGTTGGTAACAATATTTCGAATTGAAAAATAAAACTAATTATGGCATTCATATATGTCTAAAAAAAGTAGATAAAGTATGTCAAATTAATGTTTGGTGGACCCAACCTTGTATTGACCACTGCCCTTTGGGACTCGCTGCGCACCAGCTACCTGCGCTCATTTGTAGATACACTACATTTTTGTTCCAAGGCGTTTAGACCTGTTTTGGATACAATGCTATGCTCCTTTATCTTGAACTTCAGTATACTCCGAAGGTGTTCAACGGTATTAAGGTCTGGTAGCTGTGCTGACCAGCCAAGACCCCTACTGTATATTATTATAGCTGTATTGTTGCTGACTATTGAATTGATTACCGATTTACGGCATAGAGCATTGCCTTGCTGTAATTTCATCTACTCGTTGTTGGTATCACCAAAAATGCCTGTTAGAGACAGCATTAGGAGTTTCGAGGACATTACATACTGACCATGTAACCTTCCCATATATAACTTTGTCTGATCTGATGTAGCCGTGCAGCCAATGTTATGAACATTGCCGTCTCCGTGTTTTAAACAATTTTCTATTTATAAATCTTCATTCATACACTTTGAAATCATTCTATTACGCGTCATTCATTATTATTTTTCATGGAAGTGTTTCTTGAAGTTAAAAAAAAAACCGATATAATATTTAGAACAGATAAAAAAAAAATATTGACGTGTTTTTCTTTTCCTGTTTGTATACACGCGGGTCGATAACATTTCGTACCGCAGGGACGGAAAGTACGCAAAAATTGGTCCCCCAGAAAACTTGTTAACTGCGTCTCCGACGCTCCTTCCCTATCTTGTAAGTTTCAATTTTCTAAACACAAATATTATGAGATAGCTACCGGTTGACAAGATAATGTACATTTTTTTTATCATCCTGTAATCGAGTGAGCGCGATCAGAGCACTTGAACAAGCTTTGTATGAAGTGGTAATGATATAAAAAAATATCAATCAACTTCACTAACATCTTACGCCATTTTCTACATTTATAGGTTAAGTGGTAAGATCTCAAGTGTATCTGATATTTACAGTTGTAACAAATCATTGATTTTATATATCACTAACTATTCTCATATTGCTTCAATAGTGTGAAAATTCTCTCATTCAATTAACCCTCCAAGTTTGATAGCGTGATAATATCTAACCTAAAACCTGAAGTAAGTCCTACATTGGTTTTTAGAATAGAATTATTTAAATCTATGCCGTGGTTGTTAAGATCCTAGATAACAAATTTAAAAATTTCTAAATGTATATTAACTTTAAAAAGATAAACCCTATCACATAATTTCTCTTTTAAATTACTAATGAAAAATTCTTTTCCCGTTATCATTTCTTTTGTATTACTGACTTTTCTATCATCAGATTATTCACTGAGGAGCATCTACGTAAGAGATGACTAGACCATAGTCAGCGCTGGCCCAGTGCATTCAGTTCACGTATCTAAATATTTTATCACACCACAACGCATTTTCGTATGCGCCATCTCGTTCAAATCATGTCCGACTAAGATGGCACCACGCGTGTTCAAACTGGTTACATTAACGAGGGTACGTATGTTTTTTATAACAAGTTGTCCGGACCAACAGGTTACACGGCTTTTGTGATCGATAGAATTATCAAATCGATATGTATCGATTACTTAATAATTTATTCGACTATTTAAATCGATTCTAATATACGTGTTATAATAAATCTTATAATATCATTGCATCGGATACCTTTAAATAATGGTGTAAAGTCATTGATGTGTGTTTATGCATACCTCTTTAACAAAGGCAACACTGTTCTTCTAGCATTGCAGATGTCTGGGCGACGATAATCACATTGTGATCCCTGCTAATTTGCCGCCGGCTTTGAAAAAGAAAGAAAAAATCGACTGAAAAGAGGTTAAGGTTTTATTAATCGATAACGTATATAGATGGATTGTCTTATAATTTTTATAATGGGGAATCGATTGTCTCCGGCTTGGGTCCTTTCGCCGCCAGTTTAGGTCAGAAATTTATGGTTGTATTAAGATAGTATACGTCTATAGTTCGTACCATTGTCGATTCTAACACAATTTACTATCAAAGTATAATTGTTATTCGTTTCGTATATCATCTCGGCGATTTTCCTCGAGACATTGGAAAAATACAGATGCCTTGGTCGACAATGAATCTTTAACATTCCACGTAGGAAAGCAGACCTATGTAAGTCTAGCAGTGGGCAGACAAAGGCTGAGGAAACCTGTTGTCTTTTTTTGTTCGTATATCATCATATCGGAAATACGTCGCCACTCCCGTCTCCCCAACGTCCGCCACGATCGGTCCTCTGCACCCAGTATACTCTTGCAGACTTAACCAGATCGCGCCATCTTGTGAGCGGCGTATGCTGTCTCGACCTGTCCATGGCCCCTTTCTAGGAATGGCCCCTTAGACAGTATAAGTCTACCTTCACGTAGTGTACACTTGATAATGTTTTTTCAATGGCAAGATATCTCGAACATGAACAAACAAAACTACACGCAAGGTCCCAGGGTATAGATAATAATGTATCGTTCACCGTCTATAATATAAAAATGGATGTTTTGTTAAGCGCAAATCTCGAAAGCACATGAACCGTTTTCTCTAATTCGTTTTTTACAATATCCCGTAGTACAAGGATGGTTGATACCGAGAGTGAAATTTAAAAAATTGCCTGAAAAATTCTAAAAACACTTTTCTGTATGCCCATACAATTTTAACTGTAACACCATACCATAAAGTTGAAATGTTAATGGAGAGGTTCATGGAAGACAAAACAATTGTGTTAGGCGGTAGGAAGGTCACCGGGTCAGCTAGTATTATATAGTCTATAATATCACTAGTCATATTGTAAACTGCATTTTGTATCTATACGTGCATGTGCGTTGTTGTGGCGGTTAGTACTGTATGAACCAATCTGAACTTTAGACGTACATAAATCTGTGACATAAGTTTGGACAACTGTCGAGAACAATGATTTTATAATACATTTTCGAATCAAAGCTAGTTCTGACGTTTTGAATGATTGACGTTCTGAGTTAGACATCTGCCAATCGGTACAGATAACATTGTCGGTTTTTAAACATGACCATCCTTTATTGTATTTCTAGTAAATTGCTATGATTGGTATGATTACAAATTGTTGAAATTTCATAACAAGTCTGTACAACTTACTCATCGTCTTATCCCCTTATCACATGAGTGTTTGAACACCTTTAAAATTACGATAAGAATTTATATTTAATGTAATAATATTAAAACTGGCTCATTCGGAGTCAAGGTTAGAAAAATTGTTACTCAAACTAGACCACTCTGAGTTTATCAATTATTAAAACTTTCGTGGGACATTACACTATACTACTTATAAAAACAGCTTAACTCGGTGTCGGTACGAGTTTGGGGTCCATCGGGATCTCGCAACTAGTCGGTACCGACACGTGAGTTAACCCGTTTATATAACTAGTACACTCTGAATTTATCACACCATCCGTTATAATCATTTGTCGATCGATTTATTTTTAAACATAGATAGCTTATTGTCTGCCAGGATTAAAGTATTACATTATCTATTGCCCGTGATTACGTCCGTGAAATTAAAAAAAAATAACCTAAAGTAGGTACGCGGCATAGGTAGGCCTCCCGCTCGATGGACCGATGACTTGGATAAGGTTGTTGGAGTGCACTGGATGTGGGCACAGAACCGGTCATCGTGGGAATAGATGGGGGACGCCTGCACATATCAGCGAAGAAATTCAAAGACATGTGTGAAGTCAACCAACACGCACTGGGCCAGCGTGGTTGACTATGGCGTAGTCACCCCTAATAATAAGGTAAGCTCTGAGCCCCTCAGTGGAGACGTATAATGAGCTGATGATGATGATGTTATTGACTAGATTAATGAAATCGGTTACTTACTGAAGTGTTTGTTTATTAATGGGCTGTACTGACACGTGTATACGGTCGCGTAATATTTGTAATTTGTCGCCAGTACTTGGAATGGATATCT
>JAODUI010000019.1:2543374-2555199 GCA_027563995.1 Papilio gigon | reverse complement strand
AGTTAAATATAACTCTGTCCAGAAACACGCAAGTTATGATTAAAAAAAACGTTTTTCTGCTCGGATGAACAATTGTAAGCACAGCTTATTATTATTATTACTTACACGTTTGCCTTCGTAGTGTCGTCACAGTATATACTCCATACATATCCTAAAATGTAAAAAAGACTCCGTATAGCCAGACCTTTAGCGATTTCCAAACAATCATCTTTTTCAAGTTAGGTCAGTATTCCACTGAGCATGCAATGTGTTCAGACTACTGGAAGATAAATCAACACTGCTGACCCCTCCCACTAAGTACCTAACAGTAATACCGTTCCTGTATAAGTCCATAGCGATTTAGTTCTACGTTACTGGGTAGAAATTTGGAGCCAGTTCTGTAGTGTGAGGTAAAGAGTAAAAAAAACATGCAAAGAAAATTACAATTATCTTTATTCCTTCAATACTGAGACTCTTCAGCATTAGAATTCCTATAAAGGATAATAAAGTGTTTCAAACGCCAAGCGGCATAAAAAATTTCTGAGAATCGAGGTGTTCTGTTCTACGTATGTAGATAATATTGATAAAATATTACATACAACCAGAAGATGACTCATTCTTACAACAAATTATCTGGTTCTAAATTTATAACAACATTTTACGTCATCATTATAAGCGTGTTTTAGAGTTTATATTTCGAATCATTAGTCTTTAATTAAATATGACAAAAAGCATTTAAATGAATATAGGTTGATAATTTTCCGAACACGACATTGATTTTGGATTTATATGCAAACAGATATAATATTCAATCTGCGGTAGCGACTATAGTCCGTTCTATCTTCATTTGTAAATTTTTATCTCATAATCTACTTACGTAATCGATTGTAGTTTGTTGTGTGCTGATAAAAACCGCTGCCAAATAGAAACGCCACGAAAAGGCTCTATTGTATCGCCGAGGTCAGCATACAACCAGTCTGCGTAAACACGATCACTTGACAGTTTGGTAAAATTATTACATCGTGTACAATAAATAACTTTATCAAACTTTAAAAAATAATTAATACAAATTTAAACACACCTTTCTTATTGTACTTTTCATTTTTTTATTCTCAAATTAAACAAAAATAAAATGGCTTCACATTTTGCACCAACTAAAAAAAAAAAACATGGCAGCTCAGCATTTATACAGCATAGATTTATAACATATTCTGAAGCCCAAAAATGAAGTGAAAATAGTTTGACTGTGTAAATTTCGTCACTATTGTCAATTACAATACAAAATGACATTTCGAATATCGACTCTCGATAAGACGTCAATCTTATTGAACATTTCATTTATAGGTTATAAATCTATGCATGTCATACTAATTACTTGAATTATATTTTTAAGTATTAACATCCAAATCAATCACAGAATCGCATTAAAATTAATTTATAATACAGATAATGTAAATGGAAAAATTACATCCTCAAAAATTGACTTTTGAATTGAAATAAAATATTTTTAAGAAATGTACCTATTTATATTCATATCGATAATGAGGTCCAAAGCAACTGATAATCAATTGCATAATGTCATTTCGATTAAAATGAAATTTCCGTTGGTTTCCACCGCCGAATATTCTCACAAAAACGATCTCTTTGATAAAAAAAAAAAACTAAACCAACTATACTTTTTTTGTATTACGTTTCAATTGGTTCTTTATTTTATTCAAATTATATCAACAATTTGTCAAACAACACAGACGAGAGCGTTTTTTTTTTTAATTTATAAAAAAACACGGTATATCGTTCTAAAGTCCAGAATTAAAAAATAATTGTTTCTAATTTTGATTTTTAAAAAAAAACTAACAAGAAAGATTTTTATTAACAAAAGCGCACGTAATTGTTATATTTGGGAAGGTGTTTGTCGACTTTTTTTTTTACAAATGGCGCCGGTTTAAATATTGGCGAGCGCATTAATTGGAGCAAATAGACTATCACACTTCACATTTGGTACTTGGCCTGTTTTAATTAATATGGGTCAAGCGAGTGGATGTTTAATTGAGAAGTAGAGATAGAATTAATTGTCTAATATATAATTAAAAAAAAAGAAAAAAAAAGCTACATCATTTCCTAGAACATATACCTATATGTACTTCAGTCATTAAAATTTGATTGAAAACCATAGACACAGTTTTCTTTATTTGAACAGACAAGCTAATATTTGAACTCCGACCCATTACATGTACAAAAAACCTTGTAACACTTTCGTTTACAAGCAAAACAAATCAATAGTCCGTAATGTGAACTTCGATACATTCCTATTGCAGTGTGAAAACTTTTCACCGTCCGACATGAACTAATTAATATACGTAAAGTAATTACAACATTAAATAATGAAACGCTTGACGGCCATTTTTTTTTTAATTGAACGTCCTTTCGGCCGAATTCCTGTGCCTAATTCAAATTATAATTCGTCAGCTTGTTACCCGGCTTACGGTGGGATGTTTTTTCACGATGCGCGTCCATTCCATTGACCTGTGGTCTAAACGACTTTAGTCTGTATAGTTCTGTGACGTCTATAATTAAAAAAAAACTGTTTTATGCACTTCTTTACATCAATTTTAATTGTGTCAAATTTCATTTTCATCATTGTTAAAAGGGTTACAAAGATTTATATTCACGTGTTCATGTGATGATCATATTTTAATGGATAAGATGTTTATGGAACGCGTAATCGTATTTTACAACCATAGACAATTAATGTAACCTTTTTACGGAAGCCGTAAATTTTTCATAAATTCAATTATGTCATGTCAAAATATAAGTTGATTTTGGAAAACGTAAAAATAATTTAATACAAAAATTGGATTCGAGTTAAAGATTGTTGTACTCTAACTAAAAAGAAACAAACAAAAAAATTCGAAGGCGCCTAATTTACTTTTGAAATATTGATATGGAACGAAATTAAATTACACGAACAGTCCACTTCCAGAGACAATACCGAACCCACCAATATAACCTTGACCCAGCTCAACGGTAAATAGTAACAAGTTGATTGATATTACGTTGGTTTGGTAGATCAATAAATTTTGGTTCAACAAAGAAAGCTTGCAATTGAAACATCGAGGGCACAACGAGAGTTAACGAAGCATGCTAGTACATTGGGTTTTTCCGCCAACGAGTTTGCAAAACCGGATAGCTTCAACGTCATTTTACAAAGAGCCTGTTTTCGGTGCAGACCGAGGAAATAAATCGACAAGAACATCCAATTGGGTTTGCTCGTCGTATTTTCCTTATAAAACGTTAATATATTTTCACCGTTTTGTAACAAATTACACTTTGGGTAACCCACAAACTTACAATTTTAATTTTGGTCAAATTAGTAATTACTCGTAAGATTTAGAATACATTCGAGATATTTCTTCAAAAACATTTTTTTTTTCTAATTGTTTATTTTATTACCTAAAAGTGATCTGTAATTTGCAACACGATTTCTCTGTCACAGATATACTGCGAACAAAGACGTCTGTACACGACCCTGAGTGCCGAGTCGCGTTTGTACCGCCTTCAGGATATTTTGATTTAAATTCAATTAAACAGATGTCGCTCTCTGAACCCAAACTGGACACGAACATATTACAATCAAACTTTTTTCTCATATATTTTCAAGTATGATTGTGAGAAACAAAATGGATATTAAAAATAAACCTTCGATCAAGGACCACGAAGTACAGATGCTAAAACATCCATACAAAAGGGTAACTCTCTGCAATGGAACCCCACGGAAATACAATATTTAAATCATAGCATGTTTACAAATACTGTTAACAATTGAAACTTGTAAGAAAAAAATATTTATATAACACATACATGAACCAATTAATTATTTAAATTTATAAAAAAAAACCTACACGAAAAAAAGAATAACTTTGTTTGGCCATAGCAACGGACCATACAATTAGTAATTTGACAATTTTTTATTGATTCATAAATTAACCATTTGATGTGACTTTTAAATAAATTTTTTTTTATAACCAAACATTTATTTCCTCCTTCCTTTATTTTATAGTCTCTAATAGATAAGCATTTACGTAATTTAGTGGTAAGTTGTTTATATTTGTATGTCAACAATGTATATAAAAAAGTCCCAAATGATTCTAGTTCAATGTAATACATACTAAACGATAAAAAGGATGTTGTCAATTAAGTGATATGGAAAAAGGAGGATATGTTCCAAATACATTAATTTTAAATTAACCAACATTGACATTAATGCGTTCTTGATGGATATATATATCAGTAATTATTAAATGCATTTAGACAACATTACCATATGAATTGGGGTTAATTTTTTGTAATATTCAAGTAGTAACAGCCAGTAAAACCCTGCATGATATGGGTAGGTGATGTAAATAATTGTACATAAAATGCCCCACAAAAACTATCTTTTCAAATACCTTAGCAGCTCCAGGTCACACTATATTGACTAACATTGTGTTCTTAGTAGCAACTCGTGTAACTATGTACCAAGTCTCCCAAGATATTTGACCAGTACTGTACAATGAGACAGTTCAGTGTCTGTGATAAGTTACAAATAACGTAACATTTTAAACGGACTTAACTAAACACAACAGCATTGAGTATTTCATAATGGTCCTGGTAATTACATAAAAAAAAAGTGCTTCGGTGATATTACAAACTTATAAAGTTAATAATCAGGGTGCTTTGTACCTTTGGACATGCCTAACGTCCAGTCTTGTCTCTCAACGCTCTTTGGTAAAAATCTAAAATAAATTAATAGATTTTTTTTTTTAAATACATTGTCTTTTAGTTTTAAATCTTTACAAAATGAAACACACACCTTATTTTTTTGGTCCCAACTCAGGCCATTGTCTTTATTTTTCCCTAAACTCTTTTTAGTCCAAAGGTACATGGTGTTCAATATTTATAAATAGATTAGCAAATTATTATGAATTGTTCACAACCGATATTCTTATAGGAAAAGAAACATAACTGACTGAAACATTAAAAAATTCACAGGCAAAATTAATTTTAATTATTTATATTATAGAAAATAACACCCTGTATATTTTTAAAAATTGTACTAACAAGAATTTTTTTGGAGATTTGCACGATTTAATATTGTATGAAGCATAAATTACACAGCACTATATTAAAGAATGGTTAAATGTCATTTGAAAACTCATATATGTCGAGATGAAATATTTCAAATAATCCCTGTGGGTGAATATTTCATTGATTGCATAACTGTACCTAACTTCAAGTTATGTATAATGGAATACGTAGGCTAGAGTTAACATATGTGAATACATAAGACTTGGTTCCAGCCCAAATGTAAAATAACTGGTTTATTATAAAATAAGTACAATAACAGCAGGCCTCGCTGCTTGTAATTTTACCGAGTACTTTTAAATACACATCTTAAATAAATAAGACTAGAAGAAATTCAATGTTGGATAAAGTTTTATTCATCAGATAAGGAAAAAAGTGACAAGTAAAAAAAATAAAAATGGATATCATTCATTGTTTGTGAATAGAAATGACTAAGTTGATACTTTGAATGGTATTGATTATGAATAAGAATGATTCACTCCTTTTGATAGCATTGTGTGTCAATGGAGGGACTGTTTTCTCAAACACTGGCCACCGCAGACACAATATTATGGCAGATCACAATTGGTAAGAATAAATAATGACCACGGCTATGGATACAACGGCCTGTGTCATTAAATCTATAAACATACAAAACTCTCTAAAACAAGAATAACAAGTATCCACCATTGTTTAAAAATTATAAGTAGCAGTTAAAATAAAACCTTATGCTAATATTATAAACACTCATTCATATAAGGTAGCGAGGATCCATCATCCATGCAACCGGCATGCTGGCAGTACACAATGTAACCGAAACATTCACCAAATTAAAGCTTTGTAAAAGGAGGGGTCTTGCTCAGAATTTGAGCTTGGGTTTGAGCTCGTGTGCGCGGCCGCCCCAGTCTAGTCGGTAGCAGCGAGTCCGCCACGCGATCTCGGGGTTTAGCAGGGCGGCCGCGAGGACGAACGGCGCACAGCACTCGCTCCACACCCACCCGAGAAGGAACTGCACTTTAGTGAAGGGCGGCGACCCATTCTGCACCGAACGAAGTATCAACCAGTCAGACAGGAACCACGCTAACACATGCACCAAGAAGAATGGTAAAGGTTCCGCTCCGAATAACTGCCCGGATGCCCACGCGGCGCCGGCGCCGAGGGGCATGCATTCGCTGAGGGGCTCCAGCAGCGCCGTGGTCGGCACCATGGCGATGCGGAGGCGCGCCCAGCGCGTCAGTCTCGCCTGCAGCGCCCCCACCGACCGAGTCCCGGAGTTTTGCAGCGCAGGCAAGGAGGCGACGCGCATCCGCCATCCTCGGGACACCACCGCTTTCGCCATGAAGAAGTCCTCCGCCAGGTATTCGCCGAAAGCTGCCAATCCCCCACTTTCTTCCAAAGAACACCTTCGCATCAGAGAAGACATGCCGACGTGACAGTTTATCCCCAGAAAGTCAGCACCCAGATACATACGAGCCTGGGCAGTACCGAAGTACACTTTCTCGTAAACAGCTGCAAATCCTTCTGCGTCGCACACGAACGGCATTTGGTGAACGATCGCGACGTCTTCTCGCATATGTTGAACCATGTCGAGCAGGGTATCCTCCCGCATTCGAATTCCAGCGTCACTTATTAGAATCATAGGATATTTTGCCGCCAAATACGCCGGTTGCATGTTGTTGATTTTCGGATTGACCCCCACGCACATCCCGCCAATGAAAAGCCGCGCTTCAATATGTGGATACTTGTGTAAAAGACTGTTCACCAGCATTACAGCAGGATCGTGTTCACTCTCCACGCAAAATAACACTTCGTACGTTGGGTAATCGAGGGTAAAGAATGTTTCTAAATTGGAAAATAAATTAGGATCCACACCCGTCAAGGGCTTTAGTATTGAAACTCCTGGATATGGTTGTTCTGGAGGCGACCGGTCTACAGTTCTGTGTAATTTCCATTTAGAATAAGATAAAGCCATTATGTGAATTAACCACAGACACACCCAAGCGATAATAAAAAATATGGCAAAACCATATACTGTATACACCATGGGGATCATAATTGAAAAGCTCTTATGTCGCTTTGGCTTTCGGGCCACATAATATCGACTGCTTTGAGGAGACCGAACCGTGCGCTATGATCATATCATAACACTTAACTAATGGAGAACAAGATAGCCGAAGCAAAATAACTGAATGTAATGATTCACTGGATATTATCGCGTCATTTTTATCACCAGAACACTTTGCGATCGCTTTTATCACGAATTCACGACTGTATTTTACGACAAACCGTTCATTTCATACAGCACAACACAAGGACAACCAATCCTCGTCAATTTTCCGTCAACCAACGAATGCAAATGTTGCCCTGATAAAAGTAAGAAATGTTACTAGAATACCTACAGTGCAGGCATTTAGAGTCAATTGTTTTTTTTTAATTTACTGAAATAACGACATCTATTTTTGGATAAATTAAAATAAAATACGACTTCATAGTTTCTTTACAGTCATAAATCATAATGGTCAATATAATTATATTTTAACAAATATCCTACTATATATAATGTGCGTAGTATTTACTTATGGCAACGTAAGAATAGCATAGTCTGCATTATTCCATTATGATTGGTCTTTGATTATCTATGCTAAGTCGTCGTGATATTCCCGCTTTTTGCGAGAAATTTGAATTTCATTTTAAAAAATTGTCTTATAATTTATTAAATTGGATGGATTGATAGAACTCGAAATGGATGTGATAGAGCATTTAAAAACAGTGACTAATTTAAATCAATACTTGAAAGTGACTCAATATGTTGCGTCTAATTTGGCAAGTTCTAAAATAGAATTAAACATGTCGACAATCCAAGCTTTGAATAAAACGAAATCATTTGAAATCGAGGTAAAAATTAAATATTTATTATCGTACAGTTTAGTTATGTTCAAATTTATAATAAAAATATTATCCTTTAAATTATTTTAATGTTTTAGTATTTCAACAAAAACGAAGAGAATGGAATTTGTTTAAATATTTTTGGTCATATTTTGCTTAATCCGCCATCAAAAACATGGGATTTACTTGGAAAAGAATTAATTTTACTATTACAGTATTGGTTAAATGCTTTGCGTAAGCATCTGATTATCCATAATAATAACTGGTGGCCGTTTTTGCAGACGATACTTAAGTTTGTAAAGGTAATTGCTTATAGTTTTTTTTTATTTTACGTTACAACAATGCCTATTAACTGATTGAATTTATAAAAACAATCGTTTCAGCTCCTTGTTTAAGAAGTGTCTTTGTATCAGCTCATTAAATCATTTTGCGCCAGACACGAAAAAACATTTTAAATTACAATTTTTTTGGATCCTGCTTTCAATTCGGACTGCACCTGTACACTTATAGAAGCAGTTTTAAATTATGGCAAATAGCGTCACCATTTTTCTAATTAGATAACCTAAATTTGATTCAATTTTTTTATGTGGTCTGTATGCTTTTTCGGCCAGTGTCATGTGTATTATAGTTTTCATCAACCTGCCCCTTTCCCTAGAGAGGGTCGGCACAGTGTGCTGTATGTACACTCTTCCATAAATCTGTCAGCTCATATCTGAACTTCACACATATCTTTCACACAATCCATCCACACCTTCGATCTTACTTTATAGCCGTCAACATTCAATCTGAACACCTACATGTGATTACAGTTTTTCTTCATCGATGTTTTTTTTTTATTTATTTAATTCAAGGAATTAGGAATGAAAGAGAGTAAGCTTAACGAAGTGATAATAATGGAGACTGCGGAGTGTCTACTTGATCTGGCTACTCATACAAGACCTGACGTCGGCCAGCGTTACAAGATCCTCAGCACGTTGAACGCGAGCGGCGTGGCTTGCTCTAGAGAAATACGTATCGGGTTGAGAAATCAATTTGGAGTCTACTTGTATGTTTAATATTATTTATAACATTTGTCAGCGTGAGTTTTCATTGCTGAAATACATAATGATAATTGGTTATAAACCTTTTTTGTAACCTCTTATAACAAAGAACGGTTTCAAATAAAAACGTTGACAAGAAATTAAAAAAAAAAAATTACCCTTAAAACTGTTGAATTCTTGATTAATTATTTTTAAAATACTTTATCAAATAACTATACATTGGTTACCTTCATTTTTTTTAATGAAAATATCAGTAGATTTTTGTTAATTTACTAATATTTCTTGTGACCATTCCTGGTAAGCTTAAGCTTGTTTTAGAATATGGTCAACGACAATAGTTGAATGGCGGTATTCGAACTCGCGACCTCTAGATCGGTAATTCGTACCCATAACCAATAGGCTATTGGCGCTTCTAAATTTTTATTTTATAATATCACTTTAGATCTTGTCACTTGTTAGATAAAGATCTAACAATTAACACAAAATTACCAAAACAGTTCAAAAACTACTAAAGGCTGCCGTGTATTGAATTTGACGGCTATTTAATTTTATAACAAAAATATATTCATTCTTATTCATTGGAAACGAAATCACAAAAATTTTATCTGTTGAAACTTTCTTTAAGTTAATTTGTTTTTTTTGAAGCATTAAACTGGCAACATTGTTAACGTCGTGTGGCGATGCGACGGTCCAGTACAGCATCATGGAGACGCTGCTCCGCTGGCTGTTGCCAAGATATGAGCGGGAAGTGAGACGAGATGCGGCAGAAAAATGGTTTCCTAACCATTTATATGACAAGGACAGTGTTACTATTTTCATTGAGAGACCTTGGAGGGACTTTTTTCAGGTATCACAAGATTCGATTCTTAACGCCTCTACAAGCACTATGGGGGGCGGGGGAGTGTTTGCTTTGCTTATTTTTGATGACACGTGAGTGGGGGGTCAAGATGGTTATTACGTCGGCAGTAGTTTTTACTTCTTTACATATTGCAACCTACACATTGTCTATGTTTGAAAACTAACATAAACGAATTATAACTGCTGCTCGTTAAAAATATGTAACGTATGTATGTATGTATGTATTTATGTATGTAACTTGTATCGTTAAAAAAGTACATCAGTAAAAAAAAAATCACATACCAATATTTACGTCATGGGGGGTCAGAGCTTAGCTTTCTTTTGCTCACATGGGCTAAGGGGGTAAGTGAATAATTGTAATAAATTTGCTTACTTAATACTTGAACGGCTCCAAATGAATTTGTTTCGTTTTTAAATCTTTGTTTGTTTTTTTTTTTTTAATAAAATAGCCAGATTTATTTTATTATAAAGTACGTGTAAATGGAATGGCGGCCACGGACACGTTGATAGCGTGGGTAGGCCCCCCGCTAAATGGACCGGTGATCTGGTTAAGTTTGCGGGAGTATCCTGGACGTGGTCTAGGACAGTGGCGATCTTTGGGAGAGGCCTACGCTCAGCACTGGGCAACATGTGGCTGATGTGATGATGATGATGATGACGTGTGATTTTCTCTAATTTGTAATAAATTAATGATACATTGAATTTTGATGGATGACCAATTGCAAGATGGTCCGATGATCTGGTCAAGTTCGCGGGAGTATCCTGGTTGTAGCCGAGGACCGTGGCGATCACACGCCGCCCACGCCCAGCAGTGGGCGGCGTGTGGAATGATGATGAAGAATTTAATTTTCAGGATACAAGAGACTTTCTGAACGCCCACAACGCGCGCGGCGACCTCATCACGTCTGTTGTCTGTAAAAAATTAATCATAGGGCAGATTGTTGTTATTAATGTGAGTTATTATTTAAAAAGTTATTTAATCTGTTCACATAACATAATGTATCCACGGTTGTAACGAAAGTGTTATATCGGAATCGGAACCAAATAGGAACCGAATCGGAATTGGAGACAAAAGAATAAAGGACAGTTCTAATAAAATAATGTATACATTATTAATCTATACTGATATTATAAAGGTAACAAGTTTGAACTGTGCTGATTACTCCGCTTCTATTAAGGTAGCGTGATGTTTGGCCTTCCTCAAAAATTGGACTATCCAATATAATATTTTTTTAATTTAAAATAGTTGTTTAGTTGTTTTATACTAGATTTACATATAAAGCAAATATCGATTTCCGATTAAAATTATCGGTACCGAAATCGGAACTGAAACTTAAATCGGAATTACCGATGTTTTGGAATCGGAACATTTGTAATTTTTAGGTTTAATAAAGTTTTTTTTTTACGTCCATTGTGAACGGTGTCCAGGGTTCAGAGAAATGCTCCAGCTGGTTGGACATGAACCCGGGTACTAAATGCCTGTCCGTCATGTTGGAGGCCCGGGCGCTGCGCGCGCTGGCCGCCGGCCTGCGCCCCGACGCCTGCGAGGCTCTCGTCATTGATGAAAATAATACAGTCACAACGAAATTACTCAAGTATGTAAAAAAAATATTTTTAATGTCATACTACACGTCACTGAAACGCTCGCTGCCTACCCTAATAATCTAACAAACTGATGTAATGCAATCATTAACAAAATTTGAATACATTAGTAAAAAAAATTCATATAGCAATGTTTTTGCATTGGGGGGTCAGAGCTTTGCTTACATTTTCCGACAAAGGGGAGGTAGGCAGAATTGTAACAAATCTGCTAACGTAAGACTTGAACGGTCCCTTATCAGTAACTAGGCCATAGTTAACGCTGGACCAGTACTTGACTTCGCATATCATCATCATCATCAGCAGCAGCCTTTGTCTGCCCACTGTTGGACATAGGCCTTTCCCAATGCCTTCCACAGTATG
>JAODUI010000019.1:2507684-2528602 GCA_027563995.1 Papilio gigon | reverse complement strand
CACCGATTTACACGTGAGTTAAGCCGTTTTATAAGTAGTATAGTGAAATGTCTCACGAAAGTTTTAATAATTTAATTGTGTTCACTTTTACACTATTCGGTAATTCTTGAGGTTTTTCTTTTGTGAAATTCATTACTATGTGTTCACGAATTCGTTTTCTATATGTATTTATTTTTAACAACATTTTACATTTGAGCTCCGCTCCTTTTGGTCGTAGCGTGATCTTATAGCCTATAAAACTTCTTCGATAAATGTACTTCCGATACAAAAAAAAAATCGTAATTTCAACCAATTTGTGAAATTAGCCTGTACAAACTTATCAACTTGATATCTTCACGACGTCATATATTATGTGTCATATGTAGACATTAGTATTGTTATTGCAGCGCAATGATATAGCGATGGCCATATCAAAGTCGGACCAGTTGGACTTCCTGATAGACATAGTGCCCCGGCATGAGGTGAAGCCCAGCAAGCCGCGCGAGGACCCGCCGCGCGCCGCCAACACCGAACAGGTTAGTAAATCGTTTTCTTCTCCTTAAGAAAAAAAAAATGTGGCAAAAAAACATACGTACTCGAGTTCGTAAGTGTGAAAAGTAAACAGATAATATTGTTTTTAATAATATTTTTTTTATGGCAACAAAAAAAATGAGTTATCCAAGATTGTCTCTGTTCCACAATTCTCAAATCTTTCTAGCAGTACGCGGTGAACATTTATTATGTATCATAGAAACAGCTTAATGGATCAGGCTGGACTTCAGTCTAGATGTAAAATAATATGAAAGAACATCTAGGCTTCTTTCAGTTCTGTATGAGCGGAGTCGCAGGTGACGACTAGTGTTCTATAAGAATAGTGGGACCAGTTACATTTATCCCAAGTCTACCCAAGAGGGATAGCGACTGTCCCCATTGTCCCCGCACGATAGCCGCCATGTCCGTGTGGAGGTGATGACGGGCATTAACCTGTACAGTACTACCTTCAGCTGGCGCAGCAGCACCAGGCGGCGCTGCAGGGCGCGCAGCCGCAGTACGTGCTGCAGCCCTGCGCACAGGTCGTGCAGGTATCACCCACACATATGTCATCATCGGCCCTTGTCTGCACACTGCTGGATCTTTTTCATTGTCTACCACAGCATCCGGTCCTACACATACAAAAATGGAAGCGCCAATAGACTAATGGTTAAGTGTATGAAGTACCGAAAGGTCGTGGGTTCGAATTTCATTCGACTATTGTGGACCATATTCCAGCACAAGCTTTTTCAGATTTACCAGATATGGTTACAAGAAATATTAGTAAACTAATTAAAATCTACTAAGATTTTTATAAAGAAAAATACATCATCATCATCATCATATCAGCCACATGTAACCCACTGCTGACCGTAGTCCTCCCACAAAGATCGCCACGACGATCGGTCCTCGGCCATCATCCAGGATGCTCCCGCAAACTTAACCAGATCATCGGTCGGTATCCGCCATTCCAAGACTGGAAAAAAATACAATGCGTATATAATTTTGTAGCAGTCAGGTAACGCTGCCGCGACGTCTGGCGGCGGGCAGCAGCCCCTGACGCTGCTGCAGCAAGTCGTCACCTCCTCGGGGGAGCTGCAGCAAGTACCAGTTAGTATACACAATGTCCAATTGTAAAGTTCAGTGCCAAAGATAATTTATTGTGAAAAACTTCCATACATAATCGATTTTCAATTATTAATATGTCATTCGATTTATAAGACGTTTGAATAATTTTAAGTCATACAGTAAAAATCAGTTTTTTTTTTTAATATTTAAACGTTAACATTCGAATAAACTAGTGTTGTTTTGTTAAAATTAGGACTTCGAATTTGTTCGGTTAGGAGCTGATGAACTGAATGCGTATAAAGAAGGTGATGTGATTGGATGTGTATGGCTATAAAGGTAGAGGAAGGTGTGGATTGTGTGAAAGATGTCGGTTATAAGCGAGTTCAGGTGTATCAGAGATGTATGGAGTACATACTGTGACTACGTTGGGAGATGGTTGATGATGATGTCGGGTCCAGATCCAGCTGTCGCAGGCACAGCTGAACATAGTGCGGCCGCAGCTGCAGAACAACGCGGGTCAGCTGATCGTGATACAAGCCCAGCCGCAGCAGACACCGCAGATAATACAGGTGATTTCCTTCTCTTTATCTCTTCTTGGTGTACGAAGTCAGGTATTTTACAATACTGACTATCTTTTTTTTAAATATTTTCGTAATTCACACAATCATAGTTAACACATTAAATGCCACCATCGTAATATGAGACGAAACTAAACGGTCGACTAAAAATATATCATTCCATTTCAACATCAGCTCATTATACGTCACCACCGAGGGGCTCGGAGCCTACCCTATTATTAAGGCTGACTAGGCCATAGTCAACCACGCTGGTCTAGTGCGTGTTGGTTGACTTCACACGTATCTTTGAATTTCTTCGCCGATATGTGCAGACATCACGATGTTTTCCTTCACCGTAAGAGCGTCAATGTACAGGGATCGAACCTGGACAATGTCGGGTATGGTCCTGTCCCGTCAAGCGCTTAATGACTGCGCCACCGACGCTCTATTTAAATGTCTTAATTAAGAATTAAAAAAAAAAAATCGGGAATCAAAAATTCTTTTATAATTAATAAGATAAAATGTCATAGAGTGACATATACTAGATTTATTGCTTATTTTAATATCATGAAAATAGTTAATGATGTACAAAATTAATGTAATGTAGGTATCTTCGCACGCCGGCCAGAGTCAGCCGCAGCAGGTGTTCCTGGCGCAAGTGGCCACCACGCAGGAAGAGTCTTAGCCCGAAAGTGATCTAAGCTAAGAATGTTATGAAGTACCGATTCCGATTCCCAATTACGGAACTTCGGATTGCTTTAGGCGTTCTCGGTTCCGGTAATTTTAATCGGAAATCGAAAAGCTCTAAATTATTATATAAGATGCAAACAGTTTGTTTACCAAATAATTCTGTGGTCAGTTATATGTCAAATTATCGGAAAAGATCAAGGTTTTGCTGGCAAGCAAAGTTTTTATCTATACTAATATTGTGAAATTGAAAAGTTTGTTTGTTCAAACTTGTTAACTAAAAAAAAATCGCAACATTTGCTCTTAACTTCCGATTCCGATGAACCAAATATAAAAAAAAATCGGTTACGGAATTCCGATATAACACTTCCGTTACATCTCTGATCTAAGCGTACAATTCCACTGCACTTATTGCTGTATAGAAACGATGTTTCCCATCTTGGGACCCACGCCCAGCATTGGGCGAGTTGTTAATATGGGCAATTCATATTGACCTTGACACGACGTTAACCTGTTTTGAAATTCAACTAAATACGCTTACGTTGCAAAGTGACTTAAGCCTATCATTTATTTCCTAAGCGAACAATTTTTTAATCTTTAAAATTATGTTAGTTGGGTATAAACATTTTAGAAATGTCAAGGTTTGGCACTAAAAAGGTTGGGAAACCCTGCATTAACACAGTTCGTTACATTATCTGTCAAAAACGGATGTCCCCAGTGTCAAGATGGAACTCTACGTCATCAAACAAATTTGGACTCGAATCTTGGAATTTGTAATCTTTGAAATTATAGTAATTTTGTAAATATATTTATTAAGGAAAAATAAATAAACATTATGATTTATGTGCCTTTTTCTTCTACTCGAATAGTATTGAATCCATGACACATCTTTTGTAAAACCAGAGACAAATGTCAATACAAATATCCAATTGTCTCTGGTTTTACAAAGTGAATGTATACCAAAGTATATATCATTACAAAAGACAGTGAAGTCGGAAACTGCAATAAAAAGTTCAACCATTTTTTTTCTACATTTTTGTTAAGTCATTAATAATTCTTTTACCATACTAAGCTCTAGGTTTCTGATAGGATATAATTATCAATAATCGAATGGCGAGATTCTAAATGTCAACTTCAATATTCACTAGGCCATTTGGCTAGCACGCGATGGGCGGGTGATATATGAAATAAAAACAACATTTTAATCTACATTTTATTAAAACAATTTTCTATTTCGTATGATACGATTCTAAATTACAACATGCTATCAAACTTTATGAACTACATTGCACAATTTCTAATTGACTACACTACACAAACTACAAGCTTATACGTGTACAGTATCTGCCATTTTGTTTTTTGTGACGTCACTGATATTGCCGTTCTTCTCATTCCGTTCGCGAAAAAGAAAGACGGCAATGTCTTAAAACAAATGTCACGTGCGTTTGTTTTTTGTGTCTGACGTTCGATATGCTGCCGTCCATCTCATTCTGTTCGCGAAAAACAGAGACAGCAATATGTCTTAAAATAATGTCACGTGATACGCTTTGTTTGCTAGAGCGAGACGACATACATTAGAGTGAGATGCAAAGCGATGCTTACTGCTGACACAAAAATTGACGGCGAAAAGGACCTAACGAAATAATAGGTCAATTGAAGTAACAATTATATAAATAAAGATCACCATTTATAACAAATTCGCTGCAAATAAAAAAAAAATGGTACAAAAATAACAAAAATATGAATCTAATTCAAATAATATTTGCAAAATAAAATATATACCATTATATAAATTAATAAAGATCGTCAAATGATTTTTTTCTTGGTTTTTTATAATTAAATATATTACTCAGATTGTCTATTACCTTAAGTGGTAACATTTTAGAAAGACGTATTAATTCTTCAATAAAAAAAAATACTATTTTATTCTATAGCACACTCTTAATAAAGGGTCATGGATAACGCTGGACATGGCAGCAGAAATTATTGTAGTAAAATACTTGTAATTGTAGAACATTCACAAAACTTAACCCTCGCTTCCACTGCAGAAACAATCCGCTTAAAATAATTGTGACTTCAGAAATCAACAATATCTTAGTGTCGAATGATGTTTGCGCAGTGGAAAATCGGTTTAAATAACCTACATCTATACTATCACTGACCATAGTAACTTATACAATATATTTTATTGCTTGAAATTCAACGATTTTGTTATCTATGCATTAATTCTAAATAAAGTAACACTAAGAGCATCCATAGACTATAGACTTTTTTCGGTCGAGAGCCTGTTGTCTATGAATGATCTAATATTATCACAAAATTTGTGACACTCTTAAATAAATAAATTTTATTTTACAAAGTTGGAAGACATTCAGATTTTGTTGTTTTTTTTCCTCTATAACTTAAATATTATGCCGATATAAACTATTTCGAATCTTATTAACATATAAAAATAATATTTTCCCTGTAGAAGCTATAGGGCTTGATATAATTGCCAATGTGCAGGCTAATAATTTAAATAACAAAAAATATCTTTTAAATAAATCAGTAAATGTACCAATCATTTAAATGTAATAATTTTCTAAATTCATTTTTTTTATAAATAAAATATAATAAAAAAATATTTTTCGCATCTGGCAATAAACTTAAAGATAGTCTATGTCAAACTAACCTATTTCCTGCTGGATTCCCGGCAAGAATTTTTAAAGTTAATTAAATTTAAATATAAATTAAATTTGATTTGTCTAAATGGAAATGTATGAATTATAAAATATTTGAGCACTTTCAGGTTTCTAAGTTAACTAAAAGTGATTTTCGTAAGGCCAACTCTACCAATATGGCGGTAACGATGGATTGAAAGACAAAGTAAGCAAACCTAGTCTTTTTTTTATACGAGAAGGGGGGCAAACGAGCGCGGGATCACAAGAGCGATCATCGACGCCCATGGACACCTGCAATACTAGAGGAACCACAGGTCAGTCATTCAGAACAGTATATTTTGATAGAATATTAATTAGGTGTTATTCTCTTTGCAAAATCATGAAGAAGATAATAAAATGTATTTATAATAAATCGTAATATTCTAAACACTTACCGCGTAATTAAGATTTCTTTTATATTTGCTTATTGTAACATTATTTTAGTAACATTATGGCGATAACATTTTCTGGCTGTAGTATTTTTTTTTTCACTATTAAAACTAATTGAGCGAAATCTTAGTCTAAGCTAAGCTTAACTTACAAATCAATAACATATTTGGTTTATTCTTTAAAACAATAATTAACAAACAGCACCTTAGTATCACTGTACATTCGTTGTCAGTTTTAGAGTTGCCAGATGTATAAATATATTTGATTTTTTTTTTAAATAAATTATTCTGAAATTTTAAAAAAGGAATTTTATATAATATCTATGGTAATGGCGCCATTTTAACACCAAACGCAACATCTTAAGTCATTAAGAAACAATTTTTTATCTGTGTCTACTTAAACGAGAACTCAAAAAGTGTTACCAAGAAGAATTTATTGTAATTAAATTAAAAAAAAACATCCAGACTTAGGTACAGTTAAAATTTTAGGTAGACAAAATTGTGAACAGGAAAAAAACTTGTACAATCACGCCGGTTTTAACTATACAACCGTTCAGTTAATGCTGAAGATACAAGTATACTGCAAATTCTAAATAAAACAGTTAAAATTAACATTTTTATTACTAAAGTTACTCAATAGTGTTATGATCAATCAATACTTTTTTTTTATTATTTATTCATTAGACAAATGTCCTTTAACAGACAGCCAAATGAACTTAGACGTGACATTTTCAATACCGTTTCAATGTTGTTAAAACTCTTTGGAGAGGCCATTTGATGTTACCGTAAAATTATAAATGAAGTCCACAATGTCATTTGTGTTACAATTTAACTAACACCTTTTTGACATATATAACGATTACATTTTTTTAAAAAACGTTACATCACGACAAATACAGTATGCAGTATCAATAGACAATTTCAACCTCTTTGGACCCATCGTAGTATAAAAAATAATTATAAAACGTAGATCATTAATTTATATAGAATTAATATATGAAAGATCAACGTATAAGATAGTATTTTACATACAACAAACATAAATAACAATTATAACATCTTCCTGATATATGTAAACACTTTCTGAATTAAATTAACATACATTTATAGTCTGTTATTATAATATCACTAATTGTTTGAGCCGTTTCATTAAGCTAATCCTAATGTAGCTGGCAAGCGATGTTTTGACCGTTATTTAAAATGAAAAAAAAACCTGTTTACAATGTAACCTCTTAAGAATAGTACGAGATATTGGATTCTATGTTGTGATAGAATTAATTCAAATTGTTTTTTTTTAAATCGATAGCCACGTTAACATGTCAAATAATTTTTCTTAACTGAAAACGCAGTATTCTTTTTTTTAAATTATGATTTAGACTTTGCTTTTTTTATTGTTGTGATTTAATACGGACATGATCGCGTGCCTCTACATGTCGTTGAGAGTCAAGGTGAGGTTAGTTGACCATGAAGACGGGCCAGTCGTGGCAGGCGGGCGGCGGCAGCGGCAGCGGCGACCCGCCCCCCACGGACACCACCTCCGGCATCTGTCGCCAATTGTTTACAAACAATATTACATTAAGTATCTTTTAATATATCATTATGAACATCAATTGAGTCGGAATTATCATCCAGTCATCCTGATCAGCTTAGGGTCCGTTCAAGAATTACGTAAGTAGATTTATTACAATTATTCACCCCCTCGTCATCAAAAGTAAGCGAAGCTTTGAAGTAAGCAAAGCCCTTCTATAATAATTCGTGTTCGGTAGTTTTCAAGCATAGGCATTGTGTAGGTTGCCAATATATGTAAAAAAGTAAATAACTTCTGCTGAAGTAATCATCATCTAGACCCCCCGCCCTTTATCTCCCAATATCAAAAACAAGCAAATCAAAGACTTGCTTTTGAAGCGCCAATAGCCTAATGGATAGGAGTACAGACTATCGATCTAGGGGTTGCAGTTTCGAATCCCGCCATTGTCGTGAACCATATCCTAGCACAAGCTTATTCAAGCTTACCAGGAATGGTTTCAAGAAATATTGGTAAATTACAAAAATCTATTAATATTTTATAAATAAAAAGCTTCCCCCGCCCCCCTGTGCTTCCGTTATACTTGAGCGGTACATTATGCGTCCCAAATGAGGGTCTCGGAGCTTATTAATAGTGACTAGGCCAGTCTCATTAGAAGGTCGAAGGTAACTTTAATAAATTTGACATTGATATATTCTTACCATAGTTTGTGGGTGATGTGGTGGGTGGTAGTAATGCGCGGGGGAGACGGGCGGGGTGGGGTAGCCCCAGTACACGAGGGGCGGCAGCGTCGGACCCATCGCCGGGTAATAATACGTCAGCGGTCCTAGAGAGAAAAATACAGTTAAAACATATACATTATGTATGGTAATTTAGAAAATTAAACATAGTATAAAAATGGAATGGTAGATATTTTTCATATATTTTTTTTAATTCGAACGATATTTTGTTCTCATGCAAATGTTAGTTACTACATTCATATTTCTGCATACGCTCTTATTAAAATATTTGCTATACTATAGACACCAGATTTATTAGTTTCATATTAACACATTTTTTTTTGTGCGCAACATACAATGTTATAGACCAATCGAAGTAATGACTCAGCAATGGATGATTACGTTCCCTTTCAATAACCAAATTTTACCTTCAACCCCCGTATTCTAAATACCCCCGTTTAAACCTACGTAATAAATTATGTAAGTGTTTTTTCAGAATCGTTATTTTCAATTAAAAAAAACAATTAAAATACAGATATGTAACCTTTTTACATAATTCGAAGAACAAAAAAAAAGTATAAAATTTACTCATAAAGTAATTTGTATACTAACAATTTTTTTGATTTTTTGATATCTTAAATTCTTTGTTAAAAAAAAACATTGGAACATTCAATTTTTTTTACACAAACGTTTCCTCAATTAGAGTAAATTTACCTTTATCCTAATATATATTAAAAAAAAATCATTTTCATTTATACACTAAATCCTTCCAAAATCAACTCTGATTAAACTTCAAATTCGTGAAAAAATCTCCATTTATAGGTTACATATCAACGATAAAAAATCAAAATGTAATTAAAAAAATTATGGCGTCAAAACATTTGACAGATCCTTCAAAACACTTTCCCTTTTTCTAGCAATAAAAAGACGTACACAGATAATGTAATATATAAATGTATTTAATTAAAATCATGATAAACACTCACCAGGGTTTCAGAAGGCATTAACAGTCCACCAAAGCAGTGCGCAACTTACACCGATACTGGGATATTGTTTGTTACACACTCCGCCGTTGGCGCCAACCACCAAGCCAGTCTGAGGACTTACCAAACTTACGCTCTCCTACCGCCCTAGTACTGCACCGGCTATTGCGATCTCAAACATGTATCCATTTACAAGAAAAACTAGTTTTTTTTAAAGTATCCTGACCCTACATTCACAATTCACAAGATATACCCGCGGTGTTCCAACTTAAGAGCAACAGTCGTTTGAACGTTGCGTACGTATTGAGTCGACGACGCGGGCAGCAGCCAATAGGATGCAGTTTTTATATATGTTCATGAGAAAAAAAGTTGATCAATGATCAGAGGAGGTAGACGACTAACTGCTTTTCACTATCATCTTAGTTTTTGTGTTCATTAATTTGTGAGAAGGAGCATAGTTTGCGGTCAAGGCATTTTTTTTTTAAGTGGAACACCGCGAACGGTATCGATTCTATAAAGGACGTATATGATTCGTATATGAATTCGACGTTCAAAGTATCCAAAACTCTAAGATTTAGCTTTGAAGTGCATTCAAATACAACTCAAAAGATATTTAATGCATTGCTTTCATGAACATATAAATAATTATTGTCTATGGCCATATTTGTCATTTAAGTTGGCAACATCGTTTTTTTCTTCTTTTTTATGTAATGGCTTCCGATGGCGTCAATTTGCTTATTCAAAATGGAGTTTTAAAAATAAAAATGGTTTCAATTAAACTAAACAAGCTTTGTTATTGTGTTAAAATCAATGTAATAACTTTTGGTATTTAACAAATGCGTAAATTCAAATAGATGGATGTTTGTTAACATGTCTATTGTTTTCTGCAGTTGTCTATGGCCGTCGATATCACTTTTGTTATCCCGCCGCTCATTTGCCCCCTTTTCATATAAAAAAGTATAACCTCAAAATGATTCAAAATTTGACACATTGATTTTGGTTTGGTTTGGAATAAGATACTAGGTAAGTTTGATTTAAATTCATTCGTACAAAATAGACTAAAACCATAACAACCACTTTTGTATTTTAAATATTAGAACGATGTTTTTCTTAATTTAATTTTGTCTTTGACACGCGAACGACTAAGTACAAGTTGAGATCGCAATGTAAAGAGATAAGAAGGGGGTATCACGTGGTCCCACAAGAAATGACAGATAAATACTCACCCAGTCCTCGTTACATGGGTTACTTGATGACACTAGACATACAGCCAGCCAAGGGCCGTTAAACCTTGCACCCATGATCTTAGTTCTAAGCACAAAAACATATCGTCTACAACACACGTAAGCGGCCGATATCGTAACCCATTTTACAAAGACTCATTGTAACACTGTCACCTGACTTCCATGCATTTTGAAGCGAAATATATTGTAATTTGAGATCGGGCAGAGCGATATAAAAGTAGCCGAATATATGAACCAAATACACGCGTAATTTAATGTTTGTATGTTGAATTAAAAAAAAATTGTACACCTGGTCATCACTGGGGACTGTACACTGATAAATTTCATTAATTATTTGACTGTCAGTTTACCAATTGTGATTGGGGAAGTTCATTCTAAAAAAAAAAATGCTACGTTTTTTAATCTATAGTCTCAAATGAATTTCTAATTACTTAATAATTGTATAAATAATATACATATCATAACATTTGTCGTATGTGTGTCGTTCAGAACATTCTAAGTCCTATATCAAAGTTTCAAGCAGTCCTCTAGTGTCGATTTCTCGCTAACGGACACGCTCATTGGCCAACTAACTCTAGTACTAGTTAAGCTCTGCCCAATCCCGAGTTATTGAAGATCAAATGAAGCTATAACAGTGCTCTCAGTGATGTTACCTCTCCAAGGTGACCCCATACTTGTACCGTCTGCTTCGTTACCACGTGTGACGTCTGTGCTACACGTATTAGTTGAAGCCAGGTTAGGAGGCAGGGGAGGAGACATGATTGTGCTACTCTGTCTATGTTAATACTGTCTTGTGAAGGAAAGTTTTTTTTTTTTATAAGGACGATAAAACGGACAGAATCGATTCTTAAAGCAGTTTACTGCAACACCAAGACTAGACGCATTGATGTTAGCGTTTTGAACTCGCTACACTTTCAGTTTTAACTGAACGAATTGAAAACTGTATGGTATATTTCTTTTATGTTTATTACAAAATATTAGCAGATTTTTGTTGGTTTACTAATATTTATTAAATATTAATTTTATAATATCAAATAAGCTGTAAGCTTATGCTAGGATATAGTTTACAATAGTCAAATGGCGGTATTTGAAATCTCGACCACTTAATCGGAAATCCCTACCCTTAACTATCAGGATATTGGCGCTTCGGCGCAGGCCACACACATAAGTACGATTGTTCAGTTAATACTGAAGTTAGATTATTTTAGAAATAACTGCTCGAAGCTGTTTTAATACTTTCAAACTGTCGGTGTTTTTGGCAATAAGAAAATTGTATCTGTTTTGATATGTTCATAAAAGTTGTTCACGTTGTTACGAATGTTTATGGCCAGTGTTATTTTCGCCATTTTATAGAGTTTAGATGGCCAGTAGCTCGTTTGCCTCATTAAAAAAAATGGATTCAAAAATTGATATGAATTAAATATTTAGATTGTCGCATAGAGATGTCGCTGGCGAGTAATTTATATATTTACAAAACAGTCTTCATAACCTGAAAAAATTTAATTTGTGCTATATGTGTGATAGTGGGAATTGTTATGTTAGTAGAACATTGACAAGACGAGACTATACCATAGACAAGCAATACGTGTTAGCCCTCCTTCACAAGTACCATAAACAAATTTACTACATCGTTTAAAAATAGAATAGCACAACCAACCACAAACCAAAGAAACTCGCAATAATCATGTTCTAACATGGAACTTATCGGTTTTTTTTATTTACGCAACATTCTAAACTATAATTAGGCAACTAAAATAACTATAATAATAATTAAAAAAAAAACTCATAAAGAACCAGTTACAAGTTACCAAAAAGTTTTTATGTCTACCGGATATTCTAAATTTCAATGTGTTCTAGAGTGATCAACCTCACAAATGTTTGAAAAAATGTAATTTATTTTGCGCTTGGAATCTCTAAAAATGTATAACCAATAGATTCAACATTTTAACAATATAAATTATTTACTATATACTTTTATATTATCGTGTATTTGGATGTTACGGGGGATGAGATTTCGATTCCGAAACGTCGAAACACGGTTTCTGTGCAGACTGCTTTATAACAATTTTGTTAAAACGCCGGCAAACTACTTGAACATAAAGGACGTGGTGAGAAAAAGTTCGCTGACGTACACTGGCTCGGGAGCAAGGGTTGGCTTAACCGATGCAAGGTCACCAGCGCAACTAACGGTATTGTTCAAGACGTTTGCCGGCCGCTATACCTCCCTAACTTGGTTATAATTTTTAGTTATTCCCATAGATAAATGTTTTATATATAACTACGCGATGTCCTCACACCACCACCCCCAGTCACTACACATTTGAGACATTTTAATTTCAGTGCATTACCTTTTTTTTTTTTTTTAATAAACCATAGACAAGCATGCTCTAAAAATTAAGACATCCCTTTATAAAGTGATTATTAAAATAAGAATTAAGCAAGAAGGTTCAAACAGCAGAAATAGAGGAAGCTGTGAAAAAAAAAAGAATTAAATAAAATGTGTTAATGACTGGAGGGCATTTTAAATCGACGGAATCCTGAAGCCGGGTCAAAGACATATCTTTAAGCAAAGGGGGATAGTTTTACTATTTTTTTTTTAGTTCGTAATACGGTTGGTGGGGGCAAATGAAAAATTCTTCTGCCAGTATCTAATTAGGTGAAAAAAAAATTTTAACACATTCAATGCCACTTTATCAAATGAAAGCCAAGCCGCCATAAAAGGCGGTTGTCAACGTGTTAACAGACATACCCAAACACATTTAGATTTATTGCTTAGTTAGATTATAAACTAACTAAATATACAATAGATCAATGTAATTGTATTACGTCTTCAAATGTTTCTTAATTTGATAAAAAAAAGGTTATAACAAATCACGAACTTTTTTACCATTTTTTAATTCGCTTACACAACCAAATCTGCCAAGTCCGCTCATCGACACACACTTCTTACATTCATCTCCAAAAAAAACAATCATCCTTTCATGTTAAAAGTTATTTTAACACGTTAAATGCTACTATTTGTGTGAAAATAACTCGCTGGGAAAGTGTGGCATTGAAAATGTCAACATTATTTGATAGTTGTCAGTCGGAAGAATTTTCACATTGTGCCTAACAAAACCAAAGTACCAAAATATAAAGCTTTTCAACGTTTACAGTTCGTATTACAGATAAACGTAACAGCTAGGCCGATATCCGCTCGCGCTGTGCTCACGAAACTTGCATCTCAGCGAACTATAACCATGCAAAATCCGAAGCACTCCATGCCATACCCATCTGTAACTATGTTTTATAAAAATTATAAAAATAGCAACACTCACCAAACCGGCCGGTGTTACCACATTCATGCACTTTCCGTAAACACAACCCGTTCGGATAAAACCATATTACACTTTATTTTATATTAATAAAACACAATATTGCATTGACAGCTAGACTAGAGGTCAATGTAACTCTGACAGCGGCTGTCACAGTACTGTCACAGTTACAATTGTATTAAGTTAAAAATTATTAAAGAAATGACAGAACAAAAGATTAGCCATTACACCATGTAATTGTGACTAAAGCCCCCAATACCTATACTTGTGAATATCGAAACAATGGCAACACCATAGACGATGACATTAACCTTTTGTTTATCTATAAACAGCCATAAATACAGATCACATATTTTGAACGCATCAATAAATTACATTTTTAAAAAGACGATAAAACTTACGAAATTTAAAAAAAAAACAAAAAAACAATAGATAATTTATTTGAATGCGTTAAAAATGTTGTGAGTTAATTAATTTAATACCGGCATGACTACAATATATGGTGTGAGGTGACGCAGACAATGGGATAAGATGTTGCATATAGATTGTTAGAAGTGAATAAACGACACATTTCATTTTGACATTGGATAAGGATGGACGTGGAAGACATCGGGAACTAGATAAATATTACCGAAAATATTTGATTCTATCAAACGCGTTTATCACTCAAATTACAGCTGCCAAAGTATCGGCGACGTACACGCCATCAAAAACTTACTTAATATTTCACATTAAACGTAATTACAACAGATTACTATAAAAACCTATCTAAAAAAAAAACAAAAAAAAAGTGTAAAAATAGTAAACGCAAAAGTGCATTGTACTCAAAAAAAATTGATTTAAGTACCGAAAGTCTGAATGACAAAACGAAACATTCCGACTCAGTTGTCTCGCACGACGAAATTGTCTTTATCAATTGGAATGTATTATAAAAAAATCACAACTGAAAACTTACCTAAGCAACAATACACGTCAACAAACTTCGAATCACACGAACTCATCTTTCAATAAACGTTAGGCATAACAAATGTTAAAGTCCAAAGTAAATTCAACAATAGAACTAAACGAATTACCCTACAGCTACACGTTCAGTTTCAACTGAACACTCGCACTGTACACTCAAATCGTGCACTAAACGTCCCCAAGAACCGTACCTATATTGGAAAAAAATAACCAGACACTTCAAGGAGTTTTAATATATTCGCGATACAGGCCAGTAAAGAAAAAAAGAAGAATTCAAATTATTTTTAAAAGTCGATTGTCATCTTTTTCGTCTTTTATGTTCTTTTCCAATTTCAAAATTGGAACTTTATTTAAACAGTTCTCAGTTTTCCCCGCACGCGTTTCAATTGTACAGTACAACTGTTGAGTTATAACTGATTATATGGGCTTAACAATATTAGCTGCAATATTTAATTGCCGTTTTCATACCTATATTAATAAATTCATACGTCTCGTAAATATTAATATCAAAAACCTCGATAAGGTCGATTAGGTCTACTTCAGTTTTTGAGCTCATTGTCATCATTTACCCTGTTAAACGAAGTTACTTAATCGTAAGTAAATTATTAATTTTTTTAACGTCGTGACGTCAGAAGGCAAAGGAATGCAAACTTGTGCCGACGTGATTATTTTTGTAACGTCCAATAATTTTCTAAGGCACAACAGGCTTATTAGCTCTATTTTAAATTGTTAATCATATATTTAACTATAAATGTTAATAAGAATTCTTAGTAACTCGCTTAGACACGGAAACTTTAAACGAGATTTTAAACGACGTACTGCATACGTTTATGTATTTAAACGCCGGGATAGTACGGGTAAGTAGGGAACATCGACAGCGTGGCTGGGAACGGTGACGTCATAGTGGGGGGCAGAGCGGCCGAGAGCGGCGCGCTGTATCCCGCGGGGAGTGCCGTCGGTATTGCAGTCGGGAGGGCGTTCGCGTACGACAACATGGGGCTTGTGTTCGCATACGAAAATATAGGTGTCGAAGTGCCGTAGGAGAACACCGGAAGGGAGAGAGGAGCGATCTGCGGCGCGGAGTAGGGACGCTTCGCAGGGGGAGCCTCGGTTTGCGCGAAGGCGCGCTCGTACGTCCGTTTGGTGGGGAGGATCTGTTGCTGCGCGGGTAGGAGGGGCAGCTGGGGCAACTGGTACGCGGGCGCGCTCTGGCGGTAGGGCAGCACGGGCAGGAGGGGCGGGCGCAGCGAGGCGAGCAAGAGGTTCTCGTGCTGGCGCGCGAGCAGGGTCTGGTGAGCGATGTGGTGGGCCAGCAGGCGCGGCGCGGGCGCCGGGGGGGGCAGCAACGTACCGGGCGACAGCACCTTGGGCGACGTGGAGGGGGTCACGCCGCCTGTCAGCACGAGGTTCATGTCGTCGCCGGAGCACTGGAACACCTGGACGAGATAGGATAACCCTATAGGATCAAACGTATTGATACTGTGCAAGGTGCGGCCGGCCGCTCGGTGACTGCAGTGACGTACCTCGATGTACCGCTGCTTCTTGCCGAAGGTCATGTAGCGGTGGTGCTTGTGTTGGGCGCAGAGATACGCGCTGGTCTCGCTGTCCATCTGTATGAACGCTTCGCCGCTAGGGTGACCCTACAGTAACGACACAATAGACATTGTTATCCATACATAGACAAACGAGAATTCAATATTTAAATAAAGCTCACCTGAGCATTATAGACCATGTGGACGCCCTGCACGACGATGTTCTTCGCGAACTCGTCCAAAAATGTCAATATGTGCTCCACCTGTTGATACGGTTGCATTGAATCAAAAATAACTTTCCCAACACACAATAAAATAAAGTTAATCAGTTTATTTACTATAGACATTTTTAGAAATTATTAAAAGATTTTGCAGTCCGCCACGTCCCTTAACTCCCAACAAACTTTCATATAAACATTACCTTACTAGGCGTGTTAACTGCCACCTACCTGTGCTTCATACGGTAATCCTCTCAGCCTGACGCAATCCTTAGCTGTGCCGGACGTGATGACGTGCTGCGGCACCAGCGTGACAGGCAGGAGACCTTCAGCCGGCGCGCTGGCGGTAGATGGCGTGCTGGCGGTGCTCGTGCGAGTCTCCAATGAACGGTTTAGTACCTGGTCACGTGACATGGAAATTTGATAACATTTATTTGAAAGGACGTAGTGACGTAACAATTATGTTGTGTGACGTCATAATGCCATGGTAGGCTACATAAAAACCGTTTTTTTTTTGTATTAATCGAGATACTATGTTTTTGTATGTGCTTCCGTAATGAAGAGGTTTTTTTTTAAATAAAGTAGGTGTAGATTTTTGTTAATTTACTAATATTTCATGTAACCATTCCTGGTAAGCTTGGAAAAACTTGTGTTAGGATATGGTTCACGACAATAGTCGAATGATGGGGTTCGAGACCACGATCGCTAGATCGGTTGTCCGTGCCCAAAACCATTAGTCTATTGACGCTTCAATATATTTCTATTAACATTTAGTCTTTCCACAGACTTCACTGGTACATAGTTTGATACGGTTGGACCATTTAATGTAAGCATGAAGTGTGTGCGTACATACACAGGGAGAAGTCGCCTCCAGCACTGACACTGTCGGCGCCGTTAATAGAAACAACATTCAAAATTTTATACGTATTATTAAAATGGTACTAAAATCACAAGAGTAATAAGGACTCTAACATCAATAAGTTAGAGGTTCACGATGAAAACCATTAAAAGAAAAAAAAAATTACAAGTATGAAAACCATGTCATTAATTAATGTATTACAATATAACGTCGACCCTTGTGTTGCAAATTTACATAATTGTTTTTTAATCGTATTTTAATTTTAACATATTTCCTCTTATAAACTATTTTTTTTACATGTAATTTAATAATTGGTCACATAAGCATGCATTTCCAACCACTCACCATCACCTCACAAGGCAAGCTGCGGACATACATTTAATTTATTCTAAATACCATACTAAAGTAAATATACAATTAATCAGTTACGACTTAGGGTCCTTCAAGAGAGTGTATGCCTTCCTTAAAGGCCAGCAACGCATCTGCGATTCCTCTGGTGTTCCTGATATCCATGGGCGTATCAAATAATTTTAGGCGTTCCGAGGCTCGTTTGTCCACTTTTAATATAAAAAAGTCGTTCTTAACAGTTAGGAACATATCACTAGTCGTTGGACGGAATATAATAATAGGTTTGTTGGAGGACAGGGGTGCGGGGGAAGGGGACTGAACAACATGACCTTGAGATGTTAAGTTGTTTGAAAATACGTACATTTTATACTACTTATGGAAACAGCTTAATTCACCTGTAAATCGGTGTCGGTACCGACTAGTTTCGAGCCCATCCGGGGTCTTATTCAGGGTGAGGTATTTGTACTATAGCGCCCGTCGCTTACTTTAGTAAACCAGTCGGTACCGACACGTATTTGCACAAGAGTTAAGTCGTTTTTATTAATAGTATTATTAATCATCATTATCTAATCACTTTGTTCAGTATGTTAGGTAATTAAGTTTGCAATGTTCAGTTTTGTATGAACACATTCATAGTTCACCTGTTGCACTTCAGCGGTGGTCGAGCGGAACAGTTCGATGTATCTCGCCCCGATGAGCTTACGATGTCTGGATAGAGCCTTAGGCGCGTCCTCTTCCTTGGAGAAGAGCACGAACGCGTCCCCCGTAGCCCTGCCGTCCGGCCTCCGTACGAATAACACGCCTTCCAAACCATCTAGCACTTGGACGGGGTCATCGCCCGTCGAGAAGAAGTCCAGCTGTAAATATACGTGTAAGATTTAATTAAAAAAATAAAATATTTAAGGAAGTTTTAATTCGAGTAATGTTTTGTTAACACGTAACTCTAATATAGTTTAAAGGATATAGATGAAATACGTAACGGAATTAGATTACAATCTAGAACAGAACGTTGACCAGTCAAATAGTTTTTTTTTGGTTAAAATTTCAGGAAGATATTGCGGGTTTTAGTCATTAGTGTTCGTCATATCATCATCTTTGATAGGAGACTCTAGAGAAAATAATCAAGTAATTTAGGAGATCATCCATACAAAACATAGAAATTGACCTAAAACATTTTCCATTCTGGTCAACTTTATTTAATATGAATGTGGGTTTTTATAGCAGTGGTATTATATTAAGAAAATGTAATCTCTTTTTTTGTCAATAATAAATGAAAGGGATAGCAATATGTACATCACTTCAGTGGAGTTCTAGCTTAATGGATACTAACCACTTGTTGCGGTGTCGCATCATATGGCAGTCCGCGCATGCGCACTATAACTTGCGCACCGCGCGATAGGAAGGCGGCCGCCTCGCACGTCGCGCCTCCGGCGACGGACAAGAAGTCCTCCCCGCTCGCACGGTACACCTAAAATATACAGTTCAAAGTTAATATGGTAGACTGCAGCAAGCTGTTAAACGGATGGCTCTCTGCTTAGCAACCAGACGAAGACAGGCGTCGCGATTGCGTCTCTAATCATCATCAGCCTTCGTCTGCCCACTGCTGGTATTTCATGATGATCGCGTGATAGAGCAAACGAAATTCACTAAACAAGCTACTAATAAATCAAGCTGGTAAGCGTGTTTGTCTTTTGTTTACACGTATTTTTGTTTTGTTTACAGAAATTGCTCAGTTGCATCTTAAGTGTTACTAGTTAAACATTGTTACCTCAATGTACCGCGGGCCGATGTGGTGTTTGTGACGTTTGAGCGCCATGTCCCTGTGTTCCTGCGACACGAAGCGCACCAGCGCCTCGCCGTTGCGTCTGCCCTGCGGTGACAGGCACAACGCTACGCCGCCCCTGACCACACAAAGAACATATCACCAATCTTACAACACACAAAAAAAGAGTAGAATCTCGTCTTATAGCTAATCATTAGTCTTATTACACTATAAATAAGGTATGTATTCAAATACACTTACTTGGCGACATTTAGCCCTCTGAAGAATTTAGCGATGTCTTGGTCCGATGACTGCCAGGGCAGGCCACGAGCGCGCACTATACAGTTGCCGTCTATTTCATCGTCTTTTGAGCTGCAACAACAGAAAATGTACATCAACCAAGAGTTTACTGTCAGTGATGGTTTCAGCTCTACAAGCGCCCACGCTGAGATTTCAAAGGCGCCCTCTATCTTACCACACTTTTTAAAGTTTAATAACTGGTTGTTATCCAAACTAGCGTACTAGGTATATAAAAGAGCGTTGTTTGCTCACAGATTAAACACTTGAATTGTAATCTGCATGTCCTGGGTTCGACCACCCAGTTGTTCCTTGATTTTCGGATTCCATATTTCATTTATTCGACGTTCTTACGGCGAAGGAAAAAATCGTGGTATCTGCACTTATTTTAATTAATTCAAAGATATGTGTGAAGTCAATGCGCTAGGCCTACGTGGTTAGACTATATCCTAGTCACCCCTAATAATCGCGCCTAATTAAAGATGTATGTGATTGAATGCGGATGACTACAAAGGTAGAAAAAGACCAAAGAAGGTGTGGATTGTTTTAAAATACATGCGTAAGAATGAAGCTAGTTCAGATATGTAGCTGATAGGGATGTATAGAGTACATACTGTGTCGACCTTCCAAATAAATTGTTACTTATAATTCGATATTTCGTTACAAGATAACCTAATTTGTGTACTTAAAACGCAGTTGCTGTAATACATGTGTTTACTATGACAGTCTATTTTTATCAATCACATTATTAAACTCTTATCGTTGAAGTAAAATATGAATAGATTGACTATTAGGTATATGACATAGATACAAGTTGAGATTTAAAAATATCATTTTGTATTGTAAATGATAACGCAAAAGAAACTTACTAGAGGGCGCTTTTCTATAACGCCGTGAAGGTTAGGTTACTATAGTATGGGTGACAGTTCAGTAATGTTTCGTTTCACTCTTGAAATTTGCCGCGGTTTACAAATTCTGACCTGGTATTCCAACTGTACGTCATTAATAATTGTAGTAACTTAAATTTAACCCAGCCAATGTTCTAGTCTATAAATAAAATCAAATTGAAAGAAAAATTAAGCAGTGCTATGCGTATTAACGGCATAGACGTATTAAACGATGGGATGTACTGCTAGGATGAATACTCGATGTTTCTAATAATTAAATACGCGATGCGTAAAATTGAAACAAGTGTCAACTTCTAGAAACAACGCTCTAGTACATCCGCGATAACGGAGTCTCCT
>JAODUI010000019.1:2454497-2467795 GCA_027563995.1 Papilio gigon | reverse complement strand
TACCAAAACTTGTAGTGTTTTTCGATCTAACTATACAACATCATTGCATAAAGACCGGCAACGCATCTGTGGTTCCTAGATCGGAAGAGCAAACTGTATCCATAAATATAAAATTGGGGGAGGTCTATGTTCAGCAGTGTGCAAAGGCTGGTAATGACTCCAATCAATTTAAAATTACCTATGATAATTCGAATAAAGCTGTAAATTGACATTCTACACATAAAAGAAATGAATTGTTCTTCCAAATATTCCTAACAAAATTTCGCTCTGTGCCAATACTTCATGCTGATTGACTGGGTTAAAAGTAGCCTGCCTATCCCTTCTCCGGTTTGCCGGCTTGAATCTTATTTGAACATTATTAATTTACTTGTTAGAAATTCACAGCGCGTTATTAAAGTATAGGTTTGTGAAATATGATTACAAAAATATAGTGTCTTGAACATAATTGAGCGTTTTTTTTTTTAACTAAGCATATTTAATTTTGTTAGCCCGTGATTCGAAACTACACTATCATTAGAGGCGGTTTTTTTTTTATTTTCGATGTAAATAATTTCACGTTCAGCCGTCCACGCAATTAAAAAATAGTACAAAGTTTCCCTTGAAGTATTTGTTATCGCCCTCATTTCCGGTGTGGCGAAAATGCAAGATTATTGCAGAAAAAATATGGATATGGTTGCCTTTTGACTTTCGATTATAAAACGCAGATGCGCTAGGAATGTGACGCTCTTGGATTCCTGACGAGTATAGTGACAAGACCTCTTGCCGATGGTCACGTTGTTATATTATTATAACTATAGTCCAGTATAGTTTGACCTCTAGTCAGTACCAGTACAAACGGTAGATTACATATTATCGAGTTACCACGTTGAATGCTGGACAACGGGTTCGGGTCCCGTGATACAATCCCCCTTAAACTACGCGTTGCGCAGGTGGGCGTAATGTAAGAAATGCAGTCACTTACCACCTCGATGCCTGTTCATGACCTACAGCTGCCTGGTCAGTCTGTCAAGTATGGTGAAAATCTATAAATTAGTCAATGGCGCCAGCGATGTTCCTCTGATGAATTCACCGCTTACCGGAGGCGTGCAATTTGAAAACGGCAGACACCGTGCGCCGACAAAACATTCCACGTTGTTACGTAGCTTGAAAGACGTAGGAAAATGAAGAAATAAATTAGCCTTTTTTTACCCACTCATCTTCTTTTGTACCTTTTCTTAGTTCAACAGAGATCGGTAGTTAACAAAACTTCAGGTGACCAGTTTTCGTAGTTTTAAATGAAAACCAGCGTACGTGTATATTGCAAGTATTTCCTTTTATTTCACACATATTTCACAGGAGGAGTTATAATTTAGATTTTAAACAGAAAAAAAAATATTCAATAATATATTTACATTTACAAGAATCAACAGTATCGTCAGATTAACAATTTACTTAACCTAAAAAATACGGCAAATTGTTTTCAAGTTTCGGAAGGTTCCTTCGTAAATGCGAACTATAACTATAGACATAGCGTCCGGCAAACTTCTTGAACACACGGTTGCGCATAAGTCGATTTCCCGTCTCTTTGTACGGGCAGGGGGCCGCGGGGGGCTTTGCTATTGGTCAATCAGTAAACGTTCCTTCTGGCCTGGGCCAAAAGTGTACACGCGCAAACTCTCCCCCACTCTTTGTTCAAGAAGTTTGCCGGCCGCTATACGTAACAAACATATACCACTTATTATTAATTTTCAGTAATTCATTACAATGTAAATAGATTTCATGAAACATCTGCCGAATACAGCGTCGTTTCATATCGGAGCGGCTTCAAGTGGAGATTTGTGTAATGTAAAATGGGAGCTCGTAGAAGGATAATAATTACCAAGAAAATATAAAACGTATTAATCGGAGATTTATAAAAGACTATGTACACAAAGAACCCTGTTGCAATATTAATATGTTATCGATGATAGCGACATCTAGCGATCCAGATATATAACTATACCAGAGCGACATCTATTTTAGAGCAAATGACACTAAATATAGGACGCTAAGGTTTAAAATTTTTTATGCAACAAAATTACCTGCGGGCAACGGGTCAGCCATTTTGAAAGAGTTTCGATTCGTTAATTTGAAAAAAAAACTATGAAACTACAGTTTCGACGTTCATTTTTTATTTGTACATTAATTCCAAAACGTTCACACCTTCATCTTCAAGCCCAACGTTCCTCGAAACCCTCCTACATCCCGGCGTGAGACCATTCAGTCTACTCTCATACTTCGCGTCTACTGCATCGCGTGCTGTTACAGCATGCTGCAAATGTATACAGCTCTGTTGTGTATACACGTAGCTAGCATATGCTGCTAGCATGCCGTTTCACCAGCGTTAAAGTATGCTATAATATTTAACAAATATAACTGCTCGGAGAAACGAATCGTTACGCAGAACACAACGTTACGCGGATGGGGGGTACTCAGAACACAACGTTACGCGGATGGGGGTGCTCAGAACACAACGTTACGCGGATGAGGGGTGCTCAGAAAACAACGTTACGCGGATGGGGGGTGCTCAGAACACAACGTTACGGGGATGAGGGGTGCGCAGTGCACAATTCGACGTCAGTCCCGCGGCCATATTTAAAAAAAAATATTATACAGAATACTAAGGAGGTGGGGTGGGGGAGTGCAGGGCTAAACTGATTCGTTCGCGATATGTCAGTTGCAAGTCAGGACGGCGGTTCAAAGTATACTATGTCTGCTACTATACTATTTATTTTTAAAAATATCATCTATATACCTCTTATATATCTTTTTACTATATGGCATCCGCAGACTGCCAACGTCATACTGTTAAAATTATATCGATTTTTTTTTTTAATTCTATGTAAAATTAGTAAATGAGTCACGCAAAAATTTCATACAAACATCTGCATAATTTATGGATAACGACGTTTTTCGAATTAACATTTGAGTTACACATACAAGCCTATTTCATTTAAAGTGATTCAAGTGAACGCCGGTTGTTACAAACAAAACTACACAGATATATTTCGAATAACAATACAAAATCTATATTAAATCAAGTCTAACATTTCACTATTCAATACTTTATACACATTCCCTATTGATTTATTTAAATAATCAACTGCAGCGTACGATCATAGTAAATTTACCGTGACCGACATTTAAAGTACATAAACAATTAGAAAGAGACAATTCGCTAATTTCAGCTTCATATGGCGCTGTCTCTGTCACATAATTCCAACGTGCGAGAGAGATGACGATACTTTCGCTTCCGTACACGCTGTTTCTATCGCACAATGCACTAAATAATATTTACCTATGTGTGAGGGAGATGACGCTACATTAGCTCCGTATATCGACGTCTCTTTCGCACAATGCAATAAGTTATATTTACTTATGTGTGAGAGAGATGACGAGCCTTTCGGCTCTGTATAGCTCTGTCGCTGACCCACACTGCACTAAGCCATATATCACAATGTGAAAGAATTGAAGCTAGTTTAAGTTTTGTATAGCGCTGTCTCTGTCGCACAATATTCAAGTTATGCTACCAATGTGTGAGAGAGAAGACGATACTTTTAGTTTTGTATAGCGCCGTCCTCTTCGCACACTGCACTAAATTATGCTACCTATGTGCGAGGGAGATAACGCTACTTTCAGTGTCATAGCTCAAAGTACAGGTCAGTCATGGTGACTATGTGCGAAAGAGAACGCTTTATAAAACAAAAACAACGTGTCTCCTTCTAAATGTCGAAATGCCGCTTGTGGTGACTACGATTTGTACATTACTGCGACTATTTTAAATTACATATTTATAGTTTGTATTGATATTACATTTGTCGCAATCGGCGCAACACCAACGCTACCTGTACAACACTAGTGCCAGCATTGCAACGCCAGCGCCTCTTGCGGCAAGAAAGAATACTACGCAACGCAAGCGCCGTCTGTCGGAGCTAGATGGAGTCAAGGCACTGAAGGCAGGCCGAGCGGAGTGCACACACTCCGGCTGTGGCCAGCGAGCGCAGTGCTGACACCATCCGCGTTATAACGTAGTCAGAGGCTCTGCTGCAATCGATAATACGCTTCCCGCGTTGCATAACTGTAGTACTATGTGTTTGTTAGTGGAAGTTATCTGCCGTTGTCTGTACTAACACAACCTATCCCGTGTTTCGTCTGTAGAAAGGAAACAAGGCCGCCAGTAAAACGAGCAAACAGTTAACAATATTCAGTCTATCCGTATAAATATTTATAATCATAACATTATCTAAAGATTTAAGTGTAATTTAAATAGATAAGTTACACAAAATGATTTTCCACAAATCCAAAACGAGTTGTAAATGAATTTAATTCTAGCAGCACCTCGATAGTTTGTGTCAATTTTTATGCGTTTAGATTCAAACGAAAGGATACCACACAGCCGCGCTACATTATAATACATAAACGATATTAAATCAAAATAAATAAGGATACATGTTTTTGGTTACATTTCATGTCATGCGAAATAAATAAGGGAAACGAAAACAATGCAAATTTCAGTTCTTATGTAGACTACAGGAACGTTTTACATCTATATGTATATGTAGTGACTTATTACT
Source organism: Papilio gigon (assembly GCA_027563995.1). Lineage (NCBI taxonomy): Eukaryota > Metazoa > Arthropoda > Insecta > Lepidoptera > Papilionidae > Papilio > Papilio gigon. The sequence goes on along the minus strand of JAODUI010000019.1, from coordinate 2,463,203 downwards.
AGACGAAGCCGGATAACATCGGTCCTGGACAAGTTGAGGCTAGGGGGAGCCGGCAGGGGCGGCGGGCCGCACTAGAGCACGGAGCAAGCGGGCCGCACCAGAGCGCGGTGCAGGCGGGCCGCACCAGAGCACGATGCAAGCAGGCCGCACCAGAGCGCGGTGCAGGCGGGCCGCACCAGAGCGCGGTGCAGGCGGGCCGCACTAGAGCACGGTGCAGGCGGGCCGAGCCAGTCTTCATTCAGATTCGTCTTCGTTGTCATCGTCGAAGCCGTTCAAGTCCGCCGACTCTAAATACCCGTGCATAACCTGGAAGTATGAAACACATAGTTAGCAATGCACATACAATCGCAACTGCATTTTAGTAAATTTATTTAATATTGAAGCGTAGCTTGTAACTCACCGCATATTCGAGGAGTGCGAGGTGGCAGAAGACGTACTGGTCAGGCATCTGTATGGAGTGCGCACGCTGCGCCCGCACGCGCTCCACCGCGCCGCGCACGTCCGCCACGCCCTCGGCCGACAGCCGCGACGTGCATACGTCCAATGTTATAAATGTACCTAGAAGTAAGTATTTTTAGAGTGTAGTAATGACCGGTAGACATATTACGACGGTTAACAATTAGTTAACAAGTTATTAATAATTTATTAATTTAAAAAAAAATAACAAGTTTACTCCACTGACCAGTTCTCCCAATGCCGGCGGAGCAGTGCACGACTATCGGAGGTCCCCGGCTGTGGCCCGCCCACGCGTCGCCTAAGCTGAAATCATAACATCACATATAATATACAAACCAATGTTAACTAACACTTCGTCACGTTTAATCGAATCGAAAACTAAGCTGAAGTCTGTGGCATGACGTGACGTGTCCGTGTGCGTGTACGTACTCTGCGAGCGCGGTGCGCTGGGCGCGGCGCACGAGCTGCAGGAAGCGCAGCACGGGCTGCGCGCGGCCGCCGCCCGGCACGCCGTAATCGGGCCAGCGCACGTACTGCCCGTGCCACACGCGCCGCGACTGCTCCGTCTGCACAAAGACCACTTCAAATATATGACTGAATTACAGCACTTGCAGTGTAACTTGACAGATATGGTCGCATTTGTCACATTTTTATTTTACCAATACATCTAGGACAACTGACGCTGTGAAAGACGTAGAATATTCGCGTAATTGTAAGTAAATAACATTGAGAGGTCGACACAATTTTCACGCGGTATGACTGAGGTCAGAATACGCCATAGAAAACATCTAAGAATTTTGCCGCCAATTTATATCTCCCAAAATTGAATAACACTAACCCTTAAATCCGTGAGTACAAGATGTGATATAATATAAGCAGTATCTCCAAAGAGGGGGTGAGGGGGGAGCACAGATAAAATATTACCAAAAAATATTCGCAGTCCGCAGCTGCATTTTGTACGAACCGAAGGGCCGGGCGACTGGCGCGCCCTCACGTACGTATTGTGCGCAAGTGTACATTCCACTTAACTACTATGAAGATATATATTTAAAAAAAACGAAAGGAATCGTTCAATACTATTTGGTTACCGGCAACGGACGTCACATTGCCCACTACAAGGAGCGGAGCGCGCACTAACTGACACTACGCTATCCGACACTCGCTTACAAAGAGGATTGTAGAAATGAAATTTTAGTCGGCCTGACAGCGCGCACAGGGAACTACAATATATCATTTACAATTACTTCTTTTTTTCAATTACTTCACGTCGACACTGGCAGTATTTCATCTAAATATCGAAAAACATAGAAAATATTCTATATTCTACTTTATACATATTACATGACTCACTTGTTATTGCGAAATCTCACGTTAGAGGGCAGCGGCGTCGACCGCGCTGCCTCTCGCCACACTTATATAGACTTAGTAATCTATAGACTGACCACAGATACTGTCTTAACGATGTTTGTTGCCCGCTACAAAACGGCGGATTTCACAATTCGCTTCTTTATTGTTTAGGAAAAAATTGCAAAGATTACGTTAGTCCATATATTAGTTAGTCTAGTAATTAGCGATGACGTCACATTTAAGAGAAATTATATTAAAATTACAGCTGTATATATAACGTGCGTCTGCATCCTAATGCAACGGACAAGTAAATAAAGCCAAGTATGTGAAGAGACTTTCGAAGTTTGTATAATTCACACTAATATCCTTCAAACATGATATGGGCAAATGTACCATCTTTAAAGCGAACGAAAAAAAATTCGCACGAACTCGCACAGTATGTTCCTGTGGCACGCGGACTGTTTGATAAGTTTTTACAACCAAGTAATTTAAAAACAATAATAATAAAAATAATCTTAGAATGTACGTCAGTTGAATGATGATAAGACGGAAAATATTCGTGCAGTTTTGATGTCAAATATATTTGAAACTTCATACAAGAAATACTACATTTATTGAACAAATAACCAAACAATCCGCATTGACCACATCATTTGCATCCGACCCCATGGACAATAGATCTGCAAAGAGAAAAAAAAATCCTTAAAAACTTCAGCAGTCTACATATATATATGTATCTTGTATATATTTTGTTTCGCATTCGACTTCGATACCGTATTACGCTAGAACTTACTTAAATAGCTACCAAATAGTTTTTTTTTTTACTTTTTAAGTTACATGTACAATAAGTATTTAAGATGCCGGATTAAAGTTTACAATATGACGGGTCGAGCGACGCGAGATCGTCGACTACAAGCGAAGATATAGCTGCCTTTTGATTCCAAGCAAAACACTAACTAAACTAGAACAAGTAAATTTCATTCTAAATTATTCAACAAACGAAACCAAACGTAAGACTCGAATAAAACCAAGCTCTATTAGTGACACTTGTAATGTTGCCAGCTGCAAAACAACGATAATTAATTATAATGAACTTTGGCATCTTTAATTTTGCCCTCGGACGAGGTTAAGTTTAGAAAATAAAAATTCAATAAAACCTGTTTAATCTCTAAGATTAATAAATCTAAATAAAATGAATATCGACAATAAAAATCGAGACATGTTAACACCCAATGCGATGGTAGCGGGCGACCTCTGTTGGCACCGTGTAGTGAATACATAGGTACGACGCATTCCGCTTATAATCAAAATTAAACTTAACGTAAAAAATACAATTTCAATAGTCATATATATTAAAAAAAAATAACGTGTCTATAACCTAAAATGGCGATTGCACACACATTGAGAGATTTTCTAGCTTGCTCGAGGTGACAGTTCGAAGATCATTTTTTTTTATGGTAACATTATTGTATGGTGTTTCCGATGGCAACACTTCATTATGGCACAAAACTATAAAACAATACATTATATTAAGGACCATACACGGTTATAATCTATAAACATTTTTAAATCACCACAAAATTATATAACCGACATTTGTATAAGACAAAAAAAAACAACTGATTTTATTTTTGGTACGACGCGGAAAATTCCACAAATGTCAATAATGATATTAAAAAAAATAATGGGTTATAAAGGAATTAAACAAAATATTACGGTCAATTATAAACACATTTCAAACCAGCTTTTTATAAAATCAACAAGAAAATATTTTATCAGTTCAGCGATACAAAGAATAACGTTTTTGACATTTGCCAAAAAAAAAAACAAATTAACGGCACCAATACATGACTTATACAGTTGCACTATGAAAAAAAAAAGACATAGTGTCGATAAAACAGTATGTCGGTCGGTAAAACAGTTTAATGTAGACTGTTTTACCGACATACGTTCAGAAAGACTTGCAATGGCGCCGTAGAAATACAAAAATAGACGACACGAAAATCAGATTCCAAAACTAAATAACGTAAATATATTAAATAGATCTCTCGATTTATAAGCAAAACTATGCAATCGTAAGTACATAAACCATTCTTATAAGTATATAATATAAAATAATGTTAGAACGATTAACGAGTTAGTGACATTTGAACTTAGAATTATAATCAAAATAATTATTTATATCACAGATTTATAATCTATAGATACCTAAGCCGGAGCACAAAGGTGAAGCGAAAAAGGCTTCCGGTGATTCCGACCTTTGTCGTAAATTTCCTGTGTTGTCATTTACAACACAAAACAATTCGAAAATCTCAATTAGACGTTGGACCATCTATAGATTATAAACCAATGGAATATTTTTTTAAATCAAATACTGCTAAAATGCCATCTACGGCCCGCATCGAATACGGGTAAATGAATCTTTGGACCTTACATTATCTCTAAAAGCTTCGCCCTATACTAAATTTAAATTAAATACAACTAAACAGCAAAGCCTGTTAGAGTTTAAAATTTGCGCTACGTACTGCGACTGAAAACTCTAAAGTGTTAATAATAAAAAAAAAACTACATTTGGAAGACATACAATCCATAGAAACTAAAACTTAAAACCTATTAATAATAAAAAATATATATAAAATAAAACAATAGGAAACTTTGCCATCACATAAAACAGCGTAATTCTCAAGAAATATGTAAAAATCTCCGTAACAAAAAAATTACTTAGTCATTTTATATCATCAAAGATACAGCAAATAATCATTTGTGTAAATAGCTACAAAACTTTTGTGCGATAATTTACTTATAGTAAAAAAAGAATATTCAATCGAACATATAAAATTGCATTAATTGTGATATGCATTAATTAAAAGAAATTTTCAAAGTGTTAGATGAAGCCGGATCGTGCCAATGTCAAAGTAATGATAATATTAAAAAAACTAGCCTCAAAACCATCGGACCAACGATCCTTCAAATAAACATCGGTACATACCTTAACGGCTACAATCGATAATATTTTTTATGTCGACTTTGGATTTTTACAAATCAATTTCCAATGTCGAATAATTTTCCAAAAGTTAAAATGTGTAATCAAAATGTAATTTTTCATACTGTTTTTTGCTAAATTATGTCCACGAATGCAAAAATAATTAGAATTTCCTTTTGAATGCCAATAGAACACTGAACTAAAGATTAAAAATTGTTTTGTTTTAATTTCATGAAATAAAAAGTCGCGTTCGAAATTTGAAAATTACCAGACTACTTATAAAACGGCTTAACTCACGTGCAAATCAGTGTCGGTACCGACTAGCTTCGAGCCCATCGGAGGCTCTTGCGCAGGGTGAGTGGGATTAGTACTACAGCGCGTTCGCACCCGTCACTCATTGCGCGCCTGCGCTCGCAGGCCACGCCTCGAAGGGAGGGAGGGGAAGCGGGGCAGTGAAGTCGATGAATTCGATGTTGAAACGTTGCTGTTATTGATGTTCAGGTTTCCAACTAGTTACCGACACCGATTTGCACGTGTGTGAAGCAGTTTCTATAAGTAGTGTAGTGAAATGTCTCACGAAAGTTTTAATAATAGTTAACAGACAATGTAGTTGCTAGGGGCCGTTCGGAAACACCATGCGAACGACACAAGAGTGCCATAGAGCGAGCGCGAGATTGCATATATGCCAAATTATCTGCGAGTGGCGGCGCCACTGTCGTTAGTTACATCGTTTGACATTTCAATATTATAGCTTTAGTTCCAATTTCCGCCACTCGACAGATAAGTCGGAGAGTGTATAACACCGTGTATAAAATAGCGGCGTATACAATATAATTATAATGTAGAGTGTAAATATTGCTGTGCCGTGTCGGTACATTGGTGTCATCCGGTGGAGGCAGTCGGGCCGAGCGTCGCCGGCGGCGCTCGCCTTTGCTATGCCCTTCACGTTGTCTAAAAAAAAAAAGACAACATTTGACTACAATAATATTTGAGAATATCGTAGGTTTTTATATTATCAAACTTTTATTACATATATGTACTTTCAAATATAGTGAGTAGATTAATGACTTTTATATGGGGAAATATTTTTCTGTACGTTACTTTCTCTGTCTATATTGTTGTTTACCACCGTGTATTAGTGAAATCAGACAAATACAAGTGTGCCGACATTAGACATTCGTACCTGCATTACTCATGTACTGTATTGTGGAAGGCATTAGAGAATGTCTACGTTCAGCAGTGGACAGACAAAGGCTGATGATGATGATATTTGCATTGACGTTTTTTAGTCTTTTATAGTGGCGGGATCACAAGAGCGATCATCGACGTCTATGGACGCCTACAACACTAGGGGAACCACAGATGCGGTGCGTTCTGTTTCTTGTGTGTGTGTTGTTATATTACCGTTGTGTAGTCCCGCGGGCGAGGCGTAGCGCGTGGGCGTGCGCGGTTAGAGCAGCTCGTACTGGCGCAGGTGCATGCGCTGGATGATGTCGCGGCAGTCGTTGAACACGCGCTTTATGTTCTCCGTGTCGACGGCGCACGTGAAGTGCGGGTAGCAGTAGTGCTTGCCCTCGCCGCTCGCCGTGCTGATGCGCTGCGGACGCATTACAACAAAACATTTGTTACTAGGTATTAACTAAAGATTTTTGTTTCATGCTCTTTGACGTTGGAAGTTACTTATTCTTTGGAAATGTATTTCTCTGGTTGATAACGTCGCAGCGTTACGTCGATTGAAATTGTTCGTTTTAGTAAAGATAATATAATGAAGGTCAAGGTCATGGTCACGGGAGTGCACAGGATGCGGGCGGCGCAGGACCGGTCATCGTGGCAATCGATGGGGGTAGGCCTACGTTCAGCAATGGACTACATTAGGCTGATAATGATGACGATGATGATGAATATAATGAAAATAAAGAAGTTGATTACATTCGAAATCTCTAAATGCCACATATATAACCATACAGCAACAAAATATTTTGCAACAGATTTATTATTAATACTGGCAGTAATGTTTAGTAAGTCATGTAAAGTAGTAGGGGTGCATAACTCACGAGGAACTCATCGCGTATGAAGTACTTGGCGCGCGCGACTTCCGGGTGGTCGCGGGCGTCGGGCGTGGCGTCCGGCGGGGTCTGGTAGCGCGAGAACTCCGCGAAGTAGTCCTCGAGCCGGGACTTGCCCGCCAGCACCTTCTCCGCGAGGAGGTCCTGCTTGTTCAGGAACAAGATCACTGATATCGTGCGCAGCCATCTAAAATAGAAACAATATGTATAGAGAAATTACGAATGATTGACTGTTTGAACCAATAATTGAATGAATGAAAGATTGAACGAGATAGCACAAAGCACTCGGTACAATATGACCTGTTATTCCATATGCTTTTGAAGAGATCCAGCGACTCCCGGAGCCGGTTCTGCGTGGGGTCCTCGCGCAGCACCATGTTGTAGGAGGAGCACGCCGTCACGAAGATGATGGCCGTCACGTCGTTGAAGCACTGGATCCACTTGCGGCGCTCGTCGCGCTGACCACCAACGTCGAACATACTGCAATACAAGTTTTATCTTAAATCTCTTTCGATATTTAGCATGGATCTTCAGAAATCTATTTTTTTTTCTAACACCTCTTTAAGTGATTAACAGGAATAATATGGATTTGATAAATTTACATATTTTTTTATAAGAGAAGAGGGCAAACGAGCGGCTGGATCACGAAGTGGTCATGAATTGATACCCATAGACATTCACAATACCAGAGGAACTATAGATTGCTTCCCTTTGAGAAAAAGTTACGTTCGCTTCTTGAAGGACCCTCAAGTCGTATTGGTCTTGAAATGTCGAAAATTAGTAAGTAATACTAACTGAAAGTTGACTTTATCGACGACGAACTGCGTCTCGAATATGCCCGAGGTGAGAACGCGGCAGCGCAGGATGTCTTGCTCCGTCGGTGTGTAGTCCGGCTGCTTTATTATGTGCACCTGGTCCAGGAAACTGCGAGACAATTAATTGTTAATTAAAATAAATAGCACATACAAGATAAAATGACACCTTCACTTGTGAAAATCATAATGGAAGGGACATGATTTTGATATACCACACGGCCAACTGTGATAACGCAACTCGACGCACAATTCTAACACTTATGGTTAAATGAACGGACTTTCAAACACGTGGTCGAGAGTTCGAATCCCGCAATTCGACTATAGTGGATCATAACTTAGCACAAGCCTAGAGTTTAGTTGGAATAGGAAAAAAAAAATTAGTAAATTAAAAAAAAAAATCTGCTAGTATAACCTTGCAGTATTACAAAGTATTTAAATGACGTTTTTTTTAATTAACTGTTAAATTTTACTTTGAAATGCTCAGCTGTTACTACCCTTTACTTACCACTCTTTCCTATCTAACAAATCTCACAAGTATTGCATCTACGTCATTTCATATCACATATGACTTCGTAAACAGAACTAGATGCGAATTACTCTACGTCGACGTACCGTCGTGTGGCACCGCTCTAAGTTCACACGACGTGGACATCTAATCGCAACGTTTACTTGACGCTCGTGTGGCACTGTTCATTACGTATTACTTACTACTTGGCGCAGTCGATGAGCTGGTACTCGTTGCTGCGCTCGTAGGTGCGCTGCACGCCCTGGTCCTTCCACAGCTGCTCCGTGTGCTCGTAGAACTCCGCGGGGTAGTCGAAGTCAGGCTGCGATGCTACGTCCTGTAATTATAATCGAGACTGTTTGATATATCGGTTATAACGACTTAAATGTGTATGGCATGTGAGCATGGGTGGAGCAGTTGTTAACCGCTTAACTGAGCCGGACCGTATTAGACATTGTTTAAACTATTAAAACTTTCGTGAGACATTTCACTATACTACTTATAAAACGACTTAACTCACGTGCAACTCGGTGT
>JAODUI010000019.1:2425529-2447705 GCA_027563995.1 Papilio gigon | reverse complement strand
CCGAGGACCGTCGTGTCGATCTTTGGGGCGGCCTACGCTCAGCAGAGGACGACATGTGGCTGATATGATGGTGATGATGATGATAATTTATGTAGAAATATTTTCACTGTGGTTATAAACTTTTTACATTGAAAACTAGTATGACGAATCAATCATCATTTTACAAACATCGTCCACTGCCGAAAATACGCCTCCAACGATTGCCATGATGACCCTGTGCTGCCTGTGAGTTCATTTGGCATCAAGTAAAAATAGACAGGGAAATCACTTTTTCTCTCCCTAAAGAAAGTATGAGTAAGCAGGAAAGAAGGCAAAGGGAAATAAAACATATAAGACGGGATATACGGGAAAGGTAAACAAAAAAATATACGTAACTCCAAAATGTTCTTATAGTAAAGGCGTCATAATATAAGTCACTTACCAACACTAGCATATTATATATTATTAAGAGTTATTGAGTCTGTTCTATTAGTCTATGACTGGATGAGGTTACTTTTAGCGCGGCTTTTTGACAGTGACAAGATCACGCTTGTTCGTTATTTTGTATTATTTATAACAGTATGATATATTTTAAAATGTAATCTATCGTCCGCAAACAACACTGATTTATATTAACTCAAAGAAGCTATTCGTGGTAAGAATCCCATTTCTTATAAACAGTATATTACCACTATTACAATATAATGTGTAGTAATGGATAATACAGAGGAGAGAATTAGTAAGTTTTTACAATCGAAATCATAGAGTAGTGTCACTTGTATACTCTAGATTAGAACCCGAGTACAACAATTGGTACGGCCACATTACCGTCAAAGTGTCAACTATCATACGTCAATCACGCGTCACGCTCGTAGAAAAAGCAATCCGTAATCAAGTTACGTAAGCGTAACATTTAACTGTCGGTCGTCATAGTACATATGTAAAACATATTGTCATCTCATTCACACCTATTGAGTATAAAGAGACAGGAATATATTTTAATAAGTGATACGGCGACAGAATTTCACGGTTACAAAATGCCCATAGAGACTTGTGGATTCCGGCCGCGTCCCCACACAATACCAACGTTATGGACTGAATTGCTTAGTAACGATATAGGAAAGTGCGCGCTCATTTTACTATCGTCTTTCTTTTGTTTATCTTTTCTAAACAATATTACACTATTGTCAAATATCTTAGCTCGGAACATCGTAGTCACTGCCATGTAAAACGCCACTTCCATACACTTGAAAAACCTAAGTCTATCGAGTAAATAGACCAAAGTCTTACCTAAACTTGTAGAGGAAACAATAACGATATCAACGTAGTCATTTATAATGGTATAACTCAAACGACATTAGACAATAAAATACTTAGAAAAGTACAAAATTAATAGGAAAAGAGGGATGTAAAAATATTTACAAATCAATGCAACATTTTAATTCTCCGTACCAGCTATATCCAGTTCTGTTATCACTCAAACGACACATTAACTGTTACAGTAATGTTTAATTACTAGAAGATTTCCGTACTCTCACTAACTGCATTGTTAACAATCGATCTTTCGTGGTCTTCAGTATATAGCTGTAATAACTACTGCAAGATAGGCAACGCATCTGCAAACACGCGTGCTAGAGGTGACTTTGCTATATTGGCGTATACAGGCGACCCCTTTCTCGTATGCCATCTTATAGTACACAAGACTTGACACTCGTTCACTTTTTTCTTCATGACCAAAAAGTTTTAGTTTTAGAAAATAAAACGTCGCAAGCGGTTGTGGATTGGACACACTCTTCGTCCAGATCCCAGTCTCATTCCCAGAGGCTCTGGATTCCGCTAGAAACTAGAAATCGTGGCCGTCCTAAACCAATCTGGCGACGCTCATTGGCGGACCTGAAGACGATCGGGTTGACGCGGCCCGAGAGCAAATGCAGAGCCCAGGACAGAGCGAGCTCGCGGCGTATTATGGACGCCCTCTGACCCTGCGGGGATATAGGAAGTCCTTAAGTCAAGTCAAAAAAATTTACGCTTTATATAATAGTATTGTAACAAATAAAGCCATGTCCTCAGTAACTACGATAAAATTGTTTTGTGTATATCCGGCGTATACTCTTTCTTTTTTTTTTATATTAAAGTGGGCAAACGAGCCTCGGATCGCCTAAAATTATTTGATCCGACGCCCATGGACATCGGCAACACCAGAGGAATCGCAGATGCGTTGCCGGCCTTTAAGAAAGGCATAATGTAATGTAATGTTTTCAGATATTATTTCATAATTCTATCTGTTGGTACATATTCTATTGGTAGAAAATCCTTGAGACATTTCCCGCGCGACGCCATATTGCAAATGCTGAATACAATTACGTTAATAACAATGTATTTATATTTATTATCTATGTATTATAACTTGCATATATTTTTAAATCTTACTAGTATTGTAAATACGAAAACATCAACCTGCCCTTTTTATTACAGAGGGTCGGCACAGTATGTATTACTTCCATACATCTCTATCAGCCGTCATATCTGAACTCACACACTTCCTACGCATATCTTTCACACAATCCATCCACACCTACTTCGGTCTTCTCCTTTTAGTATTGTAAATACGAAAGTTATTCATAAATTTGTTAGAAGACATCTCTAGAACTTCATAAAATTTGTCAAAGATATAAAACATAGCTTGGAAGAATACTTGGGCTATTAATAAAGTTTTTTTTTAATTCTGACAGCTTGTGCTATAGTATATCATAGGAAATTAAAGTTAACTTTAGTTGTTTTAAATCAATACGCGAATACTCTATTTAGAAAGTATTTGATTTTATTAATTGATAACAGATTCATTAACGGGTATTGAAAAAAAAAACTTCATATTGCATTATTGTTTATGAGAATGTTTTGACAGTGTAAATTCATTGTTAGATAATAAAGTAATCAGACTTGATGCAAACAAAACTCGACAAATTAATTACGTCACTCAGAGAGGGCCGTTTCCTAAATAGTAAAATTTAAATTTAGTTGCAACGCGGGCTACTTGTCGAAGTATTGCAAACGAAAATACTCCTCCAACCCCTCTTGGGGGTAACTTTTTTTATAAATAACTCGGTTGACGCAAATAGGTCAGCTCGCCAGCCTGATTCAAGCGTTAATTTTGTCTTCTCTTATACAACACAATTATATTATTATAGTATGCAGTCACTTGGTCTATAAAGTAAACGGTTGTTAAAAATAAATTCGAAATATATCAATATTGGTAAACCTCAGAATTGACCGGAATTCGTGCTCTTACAGTAACAAAGATTTCACACTACAAATAGATTACTTATTTGAAAGATAAAATATAAAAAATAAACTTGTCATCAACAAAATCCTTGACCTATTCGGGACTTCCTCGACCGATCTCTAGATTGTTTACAATTGTGCGTTTTTTTTAAAAACACAAATAGAGCTAATGAAACAATTTAACGAAGCAAAACCGAGGGTCGGATAAGACAAACGGACGAACATTGCACCGCAAAAACGGCAACTTTTTGTTTGAAGTTCAATCGGACCGAAACCCATCGTATGTTTAATCCCCAGTTGGGTTTCGGGGTTTTTGGGTTTTGTAGGATTTACTGGAAATAAATTTCGTTTAATTCGAAAACAGATTCGCGACCCGCTTAGATAAACTTGGGGTTTTAATTCTAAATTAACTATTTAATTGAATTTGATGCGGCTGGAAGCGGAAGGCGGAGGATACTGTGCATACTGTAGAAGGCATTGGAAAAGGCTTATGTCCAGCAGTGGGTAGACAAGGACTGATAATGACGATGCCGTTCACAGCTAAAGTATACTTTAAAATTAATGATATCTATTACACAATAGACAGTATATGTATACATTTTAAGAGTTTTCTTTGAGCTGTCGAAGAAATAAACTCGAAGTTGAGTATTTTGAATTACATTTTTCATATTTAAACGACACAAGTTAAACAGTCTTGCTATTTATTATGATATATTAAGAAAAATAAACGTCGAATATATTTATGAAAGAATACATACTCATAAAAATCTTAGAATCGAGTCAAATTCGTAAATGTGTCTGTATTGAAGAGCCATTAAATGTAATTGGCCACTACAATAGTATTTCTGTCGCATGTAACAACCGTATTCCATTGTACGAGCTTCTCAACTTGCAGTGAAATTTTCTTAACTTTATAACCTAGTTATTGGACTGTCACATTACGGGCTACAGATTAAAAATCAATCAAACTGTAAATGACGCCCAATGATTAAGAGTATAGAGTACCGATCTAGTGGTCGTCGGTTCGAATCCTGCTATTAGACTATTGTGAAATTAACACAAGCTTTTACAAGCTTACCTGGAATGTTTACTAGAAATATTAGTAAACAAAAATGTATAATTATTAATAAAAATTGTTAGATTATATCGTCACTAACAACACAAAAAGACAGCAATCAAAATAAAATAATTTTAACGTAAGACATGTCACATCGATTAATAATTTTTCTAGGCCACAATTTAATGTCAGTTTAATACGGTGACATAAATAATTCTTGACGTATTAAATCGACTGTCGAAGATCGCTTCTCGATTACCAATGTGTTTTTGGATTATCGAATTTCATACGTACATTAAATTACTCTTACGGTGAAAACATTATGATGCCTGCAATAGCTGAGAAGAAATTCAAAGATATGTATGAAGTACAGCGATGGGCCAGCGTTGACTATGACCTAGTCAACCCTAATAGGTTAGGCTCCGAGCGCCTATATGAGGACGTATACAGAGGTAATTAAGATGTATTAAATATTAATATTAAGGACAGTCCTGTATATTTAACAGAGATGGTCACTGTATCGTTACCGGAGCTCGGATTACGATGTCGTATTACGTGAACGCAAGGCCCGCAAAAACATTGTAACCATGAGAGACGACATCCTGACGGAAGTCTAAATATAGATTCGGCTTGGTCTTGTTGTTACGAGCTGTTGCTATATGATTACATTTGTTTCATTATTTTTTATGGCAACATTATGATTTATTTGAAAATCGAACGATTTAAAAAAAAAACTTAGTAGCCTATGTTCTATATCTATTCTCGAGATACATAATGGCGATAACTTCTGAAAATATCTGATCACGTAAGCTACTTATTTTTTTTTAGTTCCTACACACATCAAATGTCGGGCAACAGCCAGTTTTCTTTACCTTTCTAAGATTGGTGATATCTAAGTATTCACAAACCATACAACTTTTTATTTATAAAATTCACATAGTCACATATATAAACTCTTTGCTTGATTATCATTTTTTATAACAAACGCTCTATCATATTTGAGTTTTAAATCATCAAAGTGATCGAATTAGGCCACCGTGTACATGTTTACAATTTAATAAATTCAATAGAACAGTTACAAAGGACTATCGAATCAACAGGCGACCTCCGAAAGATCTAGAAACGTGTTAGCGGCGGCCCTATTCTGAATTAATGAATAACACTCAGAATGGAACGGGCGCGTTGTAACTTTCTATCGCATCTTGAATAAAACCTCCATACTAACAACTACAGTTACAACTAGACGTGTTCTTTTATAAGAGAAGAGGGCAAACGAACGGCGGAATAACACTGGTGATCATCGACGCCCAGACATCCACAACGACAGAGGAGCAAATACGTTGCCGACCTTTGAGAAAGTCTAGTTATACCACTAATTTCTAAATAATGTAAGATCATATGACAGTCCGAAAAAAAAATGGTCTATAACATTCGTAGTCCTAGATTTGTCCATTCTATAATTATAGGTTTTTTTTAAAGTGACCCGGATTCATTGCTCTCGAGTGTATTTAAATTAAAATGCATGTTTGAAAAAGAACATATGGTGGGGCAGTCAAACGGGATGTGCAAAAGACAAGCGACTATCGATAAAATATGTGTTCTTTTTCTTAATTCCTCTTTTCTTTTTTATGTCATGGCTTTGCTGTGAAATGTATAAAAACTTCTTGAATGTATAGAAACTCCTTGAACATAGATACGTTATTTCTTGACCTACGCAATAAAAAAAGCAAATGCCTCGTTTATACGTACTATAAAACTGAGTCAATGTTTACACAAATTCCCGAAGAATATCAACCGCTCATTCCATGAGAAAAATAGGTTTTAGTATGACCAAGCAATAACATAATGTAGGACTTAAATTAATAAACTTTCGTGGGACATTATACAACTAAATAAAAGTATTACACTAGCTTACTTATGAAAAGTCTTTAATGGAATTAAAAAAAATACAGTACCAAGTAATTCGCTTGACTACCTGTCCCGTTTATTAAGTACGTATGTGGTCAAAATCTAAGACAAATTATAAAACAAAAGATTAGCGTGGTATGGAATTGTATGCGAAGAGATGAGCACATTAAAAAGCTGATGAGATTGAATGTCTATAAAGGTAGAGGAAGATTAAAGGTGTAGATAGATTGCGTGATAAAGAATGCATTGGAAGCGAGTTCAGATATGACAGTTCATAGAGATTTATGGAAGAGTAGTGAGTGTGTTCCGCAGGGAGAAGGGCAGGTTGATTATAATGATGTGGTGGATAAAATTAGCCTATTCACTATCATTGAACTATGAAAATAATCATAACTTAATTAGACCGGAAGCCAAATAACATGTAGAAATAAAGATAACGTAAAAGGCTATCGAACTATACTAATCATGATTAATTTACACGATGTTATTTTATCTGTGCTAATTAACAATGCACTATAAAACCAATTAATACAATGATAATTGAGTAGGCGTTGCAAATACGCGAATATAGACAAGCCGGCGTAGATAAATAAATTAATATGATTGATTGATCAAGTTCAAGTTCATTCTTATATTTTATAATATATCGATGGTTGAAATCAAACTACAGACAATTAGAGTTACAGTTATATATGATATATCATCAGCTCGCTATACGTCCCCACTGATGGGCTCGGCACCTATCCTATTTTTAAAAGTGACTGGGTCATAGTCAACCACGCTGGCTCTGCGCGGGTTGGTTGACTTTACACATATCTTTAAAATTCTTCGGCGATATGTGCAGGCATCGCGATGTTTTCGTATGTAAGAGCATCGAATAATGTTCATATGAAATTCGAAAATCGAAAGATACATTGGTACATGGCGATCGAACGTGGATAGTATCTAGTACATTGAGGTCCGGTCAAGCGCCTACCAACTTCGCCACCGTCACTTTGACTATATGACATGGTATCCTAAAATAGCTTAACTTAGCTTACCATAGCTTATAAATACGCAAGTTATCATCGTCAGCCCTTGTCTGCCCTCTGCTGGACATAAGCCTTTCCCCATGCCTTCCACAGTATGCGGTCCTCATTCCGCATTGAACGAATTCCTGTCGTCCGTAGTAAGTTATTAACAAAAAAAACAATAGGTTTTTCTACTTTGATGAATAATTATACTTTTTAAATATATAACTATAAAGTTAAAAGTGAGTGTATGAGTGGGAGTTCGAAAGTAGCGCCATTGATGGAAAAATTGAGAAACAAAAGATTATTGTGGTATGAACATGTGCGGAGATTACGATCACATAAACAAGAAGGTGATGAGATCGAATGTAGATGGCTATAATTTTAGAGGAAGACCGAAGACGGTATGACAGACAAACGTAAGAAGGGAGTTAAAAATAAGGGAGATAGAGATGTATGGTTTAAGACCATTGTCCTATATTTAATTAATCTCAAATAAACACACACTCATAACTCATTAGGGTAGTCAGAGATCACCGAACGCAATTTGGCACAAGCCTGTCGCGTCACTGTCACTTTTTAGTGTTCACACATTTACGTTCCTAGTCATTCTATAAAAATTCGGGATGAAAATATGACGTAATTCACTGTATATATATATATATATATATATATATAATAGACAATAGAAATACTATCTCATAAGTCGAGTTAGACTTCCGTTTCCGATGCTGGATATCAGCGTAAGAATAACAAATTCAGTTGAAAACGATAAGATCTGCTGTGACAAATCCGGAGATGAAAATAGAATAGTAATAAGTTAGGTTAGTTTATAAATAGAACTATGAACTATTTTGAACTATGTGCACATACATTGTGCACATAGTTCAAAATACACATACACAGAGCGGCAAACAAGTGTCGTGGTCACAAAGGTGATCATCAAGGTCAAGTCATCTGCAATACAAGAGGAACCACAGATTCATTGCCTTTGAGAAAGTATGCTCGCTTCTAGAAGGACCCTAAGTTGAAGTGTTTTGGAAATACTGCCAAGGATTTAGTACATGTCTATACATTCTTCCAAAGTTCAACATCTGAGCCAAATTTTATCGACATTTCACATATATAATATTAGTCAGAATTAAAATTGATGATTTTATGATCTATTTAAAAGTACAGTGAACTTGTTTCTTAAATTATTGGGAAACAAAAAATGCTTAGGCATGTAACATAACATGGTGAATAACAGTATTTAATCAGATTAAGCTGACTTTAATATTGCAAGTAATAAAATTATTATTTGGCAGAAAAATTGTTGGCAACCTGAGACGGGGTCATTGTATTGAACAATTTAATTGCAGTCTTTTGTTTTTTTTTTATAAAACTATAACAAAAGAATCACACATACATATTTATTTATATGACAAATATAACACATTGAAGTCTCAATAACCTTATGGTTAATACTATCCTCATCACATGGTTCAAGAGCCAAACCCCATTTGACTAGTGAACAATATCTTAGCACAATCCTAAAGCTGAATTAGAATGGTACAAGAAATATTAGTTAATTAAATTAAAACTGTCAATATATATATATAAAAAAATATACAAGACCCTAAGCTCAAAAGAAACTTGGTGGGGTATTAGACTTTGTCGCACAAATATTAGTGGCAATGATTTGTAATTCAGCAAGCCTATGTATAGAACATTAAACATTGTGCTAAAAATAACCAGAACATTCATTTAAATACATAATTGGCGCTTCTGAATGATGTATAAACAGAGATAGCGGAACAAGGCCACTTAAACTTTTAGATATACATTTTAATTATATAAATTTATTATCTTGATTAGGTGTCGCTCTCAACTTCCAACGATATGTAAAAAATATAGCAAAATCACACCCCATACATCAGCAACTTTCCGGTAAAAGTCCTATTAAAGTCCAGACATTTCAAAAATTACCCGAACCAATGTTGTATTGCAGATAGACAAAAATAGAATTTCAATTTAAATAACAAATATATCGTGCATATGAAATTAGATTCTTAATATTGCATACACACTCTCAAATTTCATTAACTGTATAGATTATTACTTTGAATTGAGATTCAACTATTTTCAAAGTACATAATATGTGCATTAGGTATATGTTCCTTTAAAAAATATAATTAAAACATAGTCATTTCTACTCAAGTGTTAAATAAACTGGATATAAAAAGGGCTAACACTCATGTATTTATCCAGTGTTAGTTCCGGAGAGTTCTTCAGGTTGAGTAGATTTTAAGTAAGTTTGGTTTTTATCATTCTTATAACTATGTTCCTATATTTTTATGTCTGTGCTAATTTCCCGTATCAAATATATGTACAATTTTTTGTTAGTAATTGCATTCATTTAAAATAAATTATCTTTATAATACTTGATCCAACTTAATTAACATAAACAGTATTATTTAAATATTAAAAATATTGCAATAAAGATATTTTAATTTATTTGTAAGCTTCAAATTCAATTATTATAATAACTACATATGCTTTAGTATATCTTAAAACAGTAATACCATTTTATATAAAATATGTCTTATAATGTGAGTTTTAGTATATTTTAACTCAAGATTACATTGTTAACATATTACTAATGCAATACTAAAGGATTAGGAATGCACCCTCTTATCCAAACTGTCATTACGGGCTTACATTATCTGAGAATTAGAAATCTGAATGCACTCATGACTCAATGGTTAGGTTAGAATATTCTTGATTTAAATACATGAGAACATACAACATATATTATTGAAGATTCGAAGGTGTTTTTTTTAAACATCATATGAAGTTTTATAGAATGATTTAAATAAGGATGGTTGTGATAGAAGTCAATGGATATGGTACATACTATAGGTACCACTTGTACTACTATGTACTAGTACATATTATAGCTCTAGATATGTTCCAATGGACCATTGGTATCTAGCAGTAGTCTGAGAAGTGAAAGTGGACTGAAATGAATGGTTCATATTAGCTTTGTATGGGTTTATAGAATAAGATTAAAATGTTTGTTTTTGTGATAGATTTGTAAATAATATTGTTACCAGCAGGTGGGTGTGGCGTTGTCCACGGTGTCTTGGTTGGCCTGCGAAGGAGACTCGGCTCCCCGCGCGCCACCCGCCACTGACGATGCCGTGGTGCCGCGCTGCTCCCTCACTGACCCCGCATCCTCCCTCACTGTCCGCACAATCGCAACCGCACTGATATTATCTCCAACGTAACGACACCACTATTTGCATCTCTACCTGAAACCACCACTACACTTTAACGCACTGCCGATTCCCTTACCACTTTTTCCAATGTACGAAAGTATTCTATATCACTGACACTCGTCACTCGGCAAACGAGAATGTCTAGCGAGCCATGTAAAAATCACCTCCGAGTGGTGCGATCACGCCCAAAATCATCACACACGGATATATTCAGCATAAAAAATGGCAACCTTCAAAAATAATGACCCGACTAATCTCACAAGTCCACCATGGAATACTGTAATATTTATAAACTTTCACAGGTTAATTATAGACCAGGCGCTACTTTTAACGTTTGAACATAAGTAAAAGTTAAGAAAATAATATTTATAAATAGCTTGAGATTATTTTGATACAAATCTATATCGGTCAAACATCACTTCATACACACCCTCGATTTGGGTGGTGCAGATCCTCTTCTTTCTCTTTATTAAACGTTTAACATACGAAAATCAGCACGTATTAGTTAAAAAGACTACAATTAAATGACCTACACCCTGATAACTACAAAGACATTTTTGTAGCAATGACAGCGATCCGTATCGGCTTCACAGAACCTACAGAAAAAAATCAACATGTCGCCTGCTGTGATATTACAGAAAGGTGTTTTATAGTGGCAAGTTCAGTAAATCGAGATAAAGGGGCGTGGTCAACTGAAATCGAGATTGTTTAAACCTGATGTAACCATTGTCGTCTGATTATTAATTAAAGATAAGTTATTCCTTAATTAAGATCAGAAAACATCATTAAGTTTCCATTAGAAAAGTGTTATTCCAACTTCCTAAAATGCTAAATGTTCAACTATCATGAAAGGTTAATTATTTTATTCAATTGATGATATTTCCACTATGACTGTTTAAATCAATTTGCATTCGTATAATTTTAAACATAATTTAGATTTTGTATTGTTTTAATTATCCAACTATATTAAGTTTTTTAGGAAAATGTAGAAAAAGACCGATTAGCTTTTTATAATTTTAGGTTATCTGTTTGTTTTGTACTGTCAATTTGGCAATGGTCAATCGATGTCAAATTGAATTAAGCTTGCTTGTCAAACATTTATGGCGCGGAATTTTGTAGTGTAAAACTGTATTATTGTATTTTATATTTTCTGATTAAAATCATTAACAGTTTTAAACAATGACGACGTATAATAAAACGTTTCGATTATTAGCTTCCAAGTTAGGTCTTCAAGACGAAGAAAAAGTTTTGAGGTAACATATTTTTTTTATTACACCGTACACTTACTTTTTACACAGTTTTTTCCTTTTAACATAAAAGTTAATTAATAAATTCACAGGAAAGCGGCAGAATTGGAGCGTCTTCTACAAACAAAGACTATTGCGGGTAGTAATATAACTGACAACAGCAAAATAGTTATCTGTTTGGATTTGGCTTCAAATATGTATAACGTGGATTTAGATTTGGTTAGTACGACTAATTTTGATTGAGATTTTTTAACATAAATTAATTACTGCACATATATTAAATAAAGCTTTGTAACTATGTTATAGACTTTATGAGATATAGAATTAGTAAGAAATGGCACTTAACACACCATTTTAAATTTCTTACATTTCAGAAAACAGCAATCAAATACTCTGGTCTCAAACAACCAAGTTATATAAACTCCAAGAAAATATTGGAAAATCTTTTAGAGTTGAATGATGATAAAATGTCAATTACATTTTTATGTATATCATTTCAATGCACCGAAGTACAGAAATTAGCTGAAGATATTCTTGAAGAGTATAAGAAGAAATCAAAAATGGTAAAAAACTTTAAACATTCATAATTTTAAGTAATATAATGTTCATAAGATATGGGTTCCTTACCATGGTTAGCCTGTTTGAGCTCCTGATATTTCTGAACAGTTAAATGCTCCATGGGCAAGAGTCAACCATGTGTTGATAAGTGAAATATCGGGAGCTCAAAGAGGCTAATCATGGCAAGAAACCTGTGTCTTACGAACTTTAAAAATGATAAATATATTAACAAAATTATAAATTGAACTGTTTACATTTTCATCAGACACCTGGGAGCTCATCTGATGGTAGCACTAATTAATTCTGAAGACATTGGGATGTAGAGCCAGTGTCCATTTTACTTTCTTCACTATTGCATTCCTGAAAAAAAATATGTTCTGCTTAATGACTCATACAATTTTCCTAGTCACCAAGTATATGCCAATCTTTATTCAAATACAAATTTGTTTTAGGATGTTGACATAAATCTACCGCAGTATGTCTGTATGGCTTTATACCACGCTTGCAGGTAAAATACATTTTTAAATATACACTCTTAAAAAATTAATGTTAAGTCATGTTAATTTAATACATAAAAATTACCCCTTTTTTGGTTATGGAGGGGAAATCTTCAGAAGATACCCTGCCATTTGGGGGAAAGACAGGGTTATGTGAGACTTATTCGCTAAAACCCTCTTGATGGCCATGCTCAAGTTCGGATGCGAGGGCCCAGGGATCTCCGTAGAAATTACCCCTGTAGTGTTGTTTTATGGGAAGAATTTATTTAAAATATTCCATTATATGTAACTTCAATCTCATGGAATTAAAAAAAATCGTCTAAAGTAACCATCATTCTGGATTTTATTATTTTTTATATTAGACTAAATTATTTAACATTAATTTACAGATTAAGCAAAGTGAAAATAACAAAAAGTAAAATAATTGAGAAATCCCGTCTAAAACCATCGCAGTGGACTAAATTAGATGGGGAATGGAGTAAATTTGTTAATGATAATTTTTCTTCTATTGAGAAGAGAAAAGGCCGTCCTGCCAAAGAGCAAGTAGAAGGTATGTATATATATAATTGAATATTAATTCAAACTTGACTTACAAAGAAATCACTAAAAACGACAGTCAACAAATGAAATGAAATGCCAATAGCCTAATGGTTAAGAGTACGGAACTCCGAACACATTGTCAAGGGTTCAAATATATAGAACCACATTATTTATTAGCTTGTGGTCAAAAATTGATAATTGAATTTAAAAAACTTAGTAGTCTATGATTTCATCCAGTGTTCTACACGATTGATGCAGTAATTACAGAGGTACCTTATATCCATCCATCCATTTGAATTTTAGATAACAACGGAACAGAAAATAATACATTAATTAAAGAAGAACCAGTGGACCAAATAGAACCTTATGATGTTTGGAAGCGACGTGTTCTTGAAGAAGCTTATAAAGAATTGAGAGCTTCAGAAGATTTAGAAATGAGTCAGGATGTCATGCCGATAAGACGGTCACCGAGGAAAACTCCACAAAATAGTTCACCATACAAAACACCTACCAGTGGAAAAGGGATTCGGTTACTGTTTCCAAGGAATTAAAATTTCATATAATTTATGTTTAAGCTCGGCAACCCTTTTTTGTTTCTGGTAACGGGGGGGAAATCAGAAGATACCCTGCCTTCTGGCGGAAAGGCGGGGTTATGTGAGATTCGTACTCCCTAAAAAACCCTCGGTGGTCATCATCAAGTACAATTGCGAGGGCCCCGGGATCTCCGGAGGAACGCACCAGGAAAAACTCGGCAACCCTAGAGGATTGTTATAAGGGTTGCTAAGCAACGGTAAAACTCTGTTATGTCGGATAAGTCAAGAATAATTCAAAAGAAAACCCGTCATAATGTCATCTTTTCATACAATCAGACAAAAAAAAATTGTCTATACAGTAGTCAAAATTTTAATATACTAAACTGTCCTTGTATAACCCTAGTGAAATTCTATAAAACTCAAGCTAAGACTGGTTTAGAATTATTTATAAAAAAAAAACTTTATTTTTCTCATGGCAACATTTTCTGTTGCTGTTGGTGTTGATTTTTTTTATCCCATTCTCGCATATCAGTTTTTACCAATTCGCTCATTTCCTTAGTTTAATAGCTTGAAACCTTATATATATTATATGTAGGGTTTCTACAAAAAGAATTCAAATCTGTGCCTTAGTTGACAAGACGAATATCATCATCATCAACAGCCCTTGTCTGCCCACTGTTGGACATAGGCCTTTCCCAATGCCTATGTCCAACAGTGTATATTAATATGACATAGTTAAAAAAGTTAACTCCAGTTTAATATACTAAGGAAGTATTTATCTAGAAGGCCATGCTTGTCATTATTAACAAAATGACGGTTGTTATAAAAGTAATAATTTACTTGTATACATTTTTACAATTTTCATACGGAAGTAATATAACAATGTTACAAAAGAAACTAAACAACAGTGACATAATGTTCGAAGACCCGAATCGGCCAAGTCTTTCATACCCTACTTCATTAGCTTTCCTTTTCATCTTCACGACTCTACTCGTGGGTGTATTAGTCAGAGCGGTGATGCTCTGGACCAGTACAGTACTACCGTATCGAGTTATCATGTTCTCATTAGGTGGCATCGCTGGTTTCTGTGCCAACAGGTATCCAACATTCAAACCATACGTTGAAATCTGTTACACCGACATTGATATTATTTTAATTGTATTTCTTCCAGTCCTCATGTTCAGTACTTCGTACGCAGTCGATTCACATTCCTTTTGGAAAAGTTTTCCTCAAATTCTCTTAGTAGGTACTCTAGGTACACTATTGACTACGTTAATGTTGGCCTTCATGGCTTATTATTTGATAGAATCTTCATGGAATTTCACCACAGCTGTACTGTTCGGTGTTGTCTGCGCACCGATATATCCGACTGAAGTTGTTAAACGTTTAAAAGAAATGTCTCGAGGGAAATATATAAGTGTGCTGTTGCTAGGGGAAGGTCTGATCGGGGACGCGACAGCTATGATCGAGTTCACAGCTGTTTTTGGTTATTTAGCTATGGCTATAAGTCAAGCATCACAGATAGCTCTGCTTCTACTGAGGTATGCTGGTGGGGGGATACTACTGGGTGTGGTCACGGGAAGGATTATAGCGGCATTGCTTTCGATAACGTATAACGATTTATTATGTGCGGTGACGGTTACATTAGCTGGGGCCTACCTTACTTATTATATTGGAGAGAAGTTCTTCTATGTATCTGGTCTACTGGGGACTGTGATCGCTGGTGTCGTCGTTAGTAGAAGGAAATCTACAGTTGCGGGAGACGTAGAACAAGTTGTTGCGCATTTCTGGAACATTCTGTCGCACGCGGCGAACACTTTAGTCTTCACTATGGTCGGAGTTGTCATATTTGAGAAGGTCAGCTACGTGATGAGTGTCCGACAAGTTTCTTTGATCTTCGTGACGTATTCGACTGTTTACTGTTCGAGGCTCATGGTGTATTCAGCTATGACACCGATTTTAAGACACATTGGTTATGGAATATCATGGCAACACTCTATGGCTTGTGTGTGGGGAGGGTTAAGAGGACCTCTTTCTTTGTGTTTAGCATTGATTGTTCTACAGACTCCTGGTGTAGCGGATGCTGGAGAGGTAAGCATTTTTTTCTTATAATCTCGTTTTTATTACTAGTTAATTATTACTGCACTCAGACTAGATTTAATGTGAGTGATTTACACTAAGGTAGACCTTAAGTGACCTATTAACAAGTATGCGGTAAATATTTACTGAAGTTCCGGTGTGTTTATCGGAGATCTTAGAACCCTCATCAGTTGCATTGAGGGTGGCCATCGAGGGTGGTTTTTTTTGTAGATCAAGCACTACATAGCCCTGTCTTCTCCTAGAAGGTAGGGTATCTTTCGAAGACATTTTGTTAATAGTGACGGTATATAGAAAATAGTAGATGTGGGTATTTGTAAAACTTTTCATGGTTTACTTTTAGATATTTATCATTCAAACAGCAGGATTGGTTCTACTCTCTTTACTTATCAATGCCATCACCATGGGGAAGGTTCTCAAGATCTTGGGCTTGGCCGAGATCTCTCTCGCGAAGAAAGCTAACATGACTAATTGTGTGAAGCGAATCATGATGACGAGGGATCGTTGCATTTCTATGCTGAAGATGGATAAGTTTCTAGCTGATGCTAACTGGGATCTTGTACAAGCAGGTTTCAAAAATACTATCTTAGTTTTTTTATTAAGAACAAATTAAGTGATGTGGTCGAAAGATGGTACTTAGTAAGTGCCTTCACTCTACTCTTAAAGGTCTTTAGATAGTATTTGGAAACACCAACGCGGGCAACTTGTTCCACTCCTTTTTACAATGAACGAAGACTCAAATCGCTTCTGTCGAAGTATTATACATGTTTATATGATAATGGACTGGACACCGCGATGGCGCGGGATCGAGATAGATGGAAAATTTTTTGTCGGAACCCAAGACACGTTAGTTAGGGGTCGCTGCGTAACTACTTAGTTTGATGTCAACGGGGCAATGACTAGTGGGTTGTCTTATGTTAAAAAACATCAAACTCCAGAGTATCTGCAAATCCGATTCCGGCTTAAACCATTTATGATGATGATGATGTTCTCAGTAACGTGTCCGTCAATGGCGAACCTTGCTATATCCGAGAGTGGGAGCTCAGGTGACACGCAAATCCGAACTTAGTTTTAAAGGTCCGGTCGCAGGGCGCACTGTACCACCGTCCTGAGGAGTCGTAGGTGTGGGTCTAGGAAGGCTTGGGTCGCCATTTTTTACTCAGGCGTTTTACATCTAGGCTTTGTTATACTACTTATAAAAACGGCTTAACTCACATGTAAATATGTGCCCGACACTGTCGTTCACCCTGATGAAGAGCCTCAAATGGGCTCGAAACTAGTCGGTACCGACACCGATTTACACTTGAGTTGAACCGCTTTTAGAATTATTATGATTTCCTTCTACTCGATGGCCATAGAATTAAGAGTAATACTAACTCTGGTATATATAATATATCGGGTATGATGAATACTTTAAGCGTATCTTTTAAAGGCACGACGATAAAACATCCGTATCAGATACAAATGTCTAAACGTGACGATGATAATGAAGATGATACATACATGGGCTATCACTACACCACGTGTCCGGACTGCGAACGGGAAATACCTAATGAACCTACTAAGAAAGAGTTCGCCGAGATGATGAGGTAAACACTCGTAATGTAGGGTAGTTAGATATTATTATAGTCCCAAGTTCCTATATAGGACATACAGGGTGTCCGACAGTATGATTTCTAATATTGCCTTAAATGTATACCATTCATCTGTATCACTTATAAACCGGCTTAACTCACGTGAGTTAAGCCGGTTTATAAGTGATATAGTGAAATGTCTCACGAAAGTTTTAATAGTTTAACCATTCATCTGATTGATCAATTATTAAAAAAAGTATTGTAACTTCACCCTAACTTTTAATATTTTGTCAAATATTAGCAGATTTTTGATTAATTCACTAATTATTCTTATATCAATACAATTAAACTCTAGACATGTGGGATATGGTTTACGACAATAGTCCAATAAGTGAGGTTCGAACTCACGACCACGTCAACGGAGATCCGGATGCTTAACTATTAAGCTATTGGCGCTTAAAATATTAGAATTGGTATAACAAAACAACGCAGTCTTTGTAACATTGTAGGGAAGCCAATCAGCGTGTACTTAAGGCTATGAAGATATCATACTGGCGACAGTATGAACATGGAAAGATAAGCAAAGACGGAGTGCGCACACTAGTCCAGGCCGTGGAGGTCGCTGCGGACACTGACGATGGCAGGGTCAACTTGGACCTACTGGGCACGTTATGGAAACCCAAAGTAATCAACCTTCTTTAGTGAATCTACACTAGAGGTCACCACTAGCAGTACGCAGTTGACTTTTAGTCAAGATATTTAAGCTACAAAAATTGACTACTTAAAAAGACGCCAATTATTATCAGTCTTTGTCCATTGCTGGATATAGGCATTCCCAAATGCCTTGTACACTCGGTCTTTCTTCCGCATCCAACGATTTCCCAAGTCATCAAGTCCTTTGACCACCACCATTACGAAATTAGTGGCAACTGTCACACTGTAACGTAGTCTACATATATAAAAACGCACGTCGCTCTGTTTGTGTGGCATCTCTCTTAACAATTTAAGGCGCATGCGGTGTGGCTACGTCGTAAGTTAATCAAGATGATGACACCAAAGGCCGCCACCGTGCAGATGCCACATGTCCGTTGGCGCCGGCTCGCCTATCACCTGATCTCCAGTGTATGGTTCGACGGTTTCATCTACGTCATGATATTGTGCAACACGCCCGTCATACTGTGCGAGGTGGCGCTGCGATCGCCTTCAAGAAGCGCCGTCTATCTTATCAAATCTTTGAATTTGTGAGTTTGTTGGCTATTATTGTTTTAAACTAGCTTTTGTTAGCGGATTCGTCTGCTCAGAGTTAACAAAAAATAGCCTAAGTTAGTCCCGCACACATAGTCACATTTCAAACTTTAAGAGTTCAGATTTAAATTTGGTAATACTTGAAAAGTTTGCGAGCCCAAAGTGTAATTGTACTTTAATGTAATTATTATAGAAATAAATAGATAAATAAAAATAATAACTCCAGTAAAACTAAACTAAACGTGGTCTTGAGTACTGACATTGACATTTTTGATAACCTCAAAAATTAGAAGATAGTTTTAAAAAAGGAAACTGGAAATTAATTGGTCGTAGTGTAAAGGGAATAGATTTTTTATTAAAAAAAAACGTTTTTCAGGTTTTTCTTTATAATATATGTATTGGAGATGTTAATAAAAATGATGGCGTTGGGTGTACCCGGGTACTTCAAATCGCATTGGAATAAATTGGACTTTGTTATTATTGTTATGGCTACAGGGGGTAAGATATATTGAAATATAAAAATTTGTTGAAGATATCATTTTATATACTAATTTAGTCAATGTCCTTTTATTAAGTAAAACTCAAAAATTACATGACGAAAAATAGCACCAGACCATAATCTCTAACTAGGAAAACAAGATTAATGAAAATCGGTCGACATATTCTCAGCTACCAAATATAAACAAAAAAACATTCGAACTATCCGTATGTAGACAATACTAAAAACTGCACATTTTAACTGTCAATTAAAACATCTACAACAGTTCAATAGTTAAAAGTGAAGAATTTAATAATAGGTCCGAAATTCGAATACGGTACAACTTCAAGTCGTGCGTCGTTTGTTTTAGACTTAGTGCTCGATGTACTGGACGCATTGACTTCGTGGAACAAGTGGTCGAACCTGAACTCTAGTGTACTCACTGCCACTAAGTTACTAAGAACATTGCGCTTTTTACGACTCTGCAAGTTAGCTAGGTACTGAGACTTTCATAATATCTTGCACTAAAATAATTCAAATTTGCTTTTTTACATTTTGCGACTTTGTAGAGCGCTGTCTCTGTCACATGCTACTAAAAATCTCATATAAAATGTCTCTTTCTAACAATTCATACGCAATAATTATAGCCAAATATAATAATCCACATTTTTTATATCCATTTGGTTTTATTTAAAAAAAAATGTACAGTCAGATCCGTACGCGGTGTTCCACCGTAATGATTAATCGTTTATATGTTACCGATTTCAAGAATTCTTATATATGCATCATATACAGGGTATCAGTTCCAAAGATAATGGCCTATATCGATAGGATGATTGATATACAATTAGCATTTGGATACGATGTTGGTAAGGTAAGTACTTGCATTCAATAACTAAGCCAATTGTATTATTAATACGGTTGTATTTTAAATGATTTCTTAATACAACACAATACATTAAGTATACAAATGTATCTTTAAACGACCGGGTAATCGATTTATTTACGGACATTTCAATACTCGAAATAGATAACCGACGTTGATAGGACAAATCCTATTTCTAGGGTTTCGTAACGGCCGAACAAGAAGTGTGTTCGTTACTGCCTCAGTTAGTGGACAATATGCAAATACAGGAAAAACTCGACAGTAGACTGGAAGCTGACAGGTGCATAATTAATCGTCTAACAAAATTGTACTTTATAGAAAATTATAAAATAATATTTAACCAATGGAAGAATAGTATAGTCCTTTCCTGTGTACGTTACGCTGGAACTGTTTTAGAGTGACATGCTAACAAATATTCACATATCCAAACTTTCGTATTTTTTAAATTACACTAGTAGTATCAACAGTCTACCTCAGCTTTGTGTGTTTTGAAAACAACCTAAATTTCTCCCTGGGAAAAAGGCTTTTCGTGAAATAATTTCAAAATTCAGTTGAGTAATTTACAATTTAAATATCATCATCATCAACAGCCTTTGTCTGCCCACTGTTGGACATAGGCCTTTCCCAATGCATTCCACAGTTTGCGGTCCTCCGCCTTCCGCATCCAACGACTTCCTGCCGTCCGCACTAAGAATTAAAATTAGCACTTACAATTTAAACGCGTACAAAGAATTACTTGTTTTGGAATTCAAAAATATCCCATTAAATATAAAATTTGAAACAGATTAACAGTGACTCGACAGTTAGGACTACTGCAGCGAGATAGACCTTGGACGGCCATCACGGTGAAGACGAGACAAGCAACCACGTCCACATTGAACATCATGATCCTGGACACGATGCAGTTGAAAGAAGAAGGTTCGAAGAACAATCTTATTATTAAATCATTCAAGAGTAGAAGCAGTTTTTCTGGTTTTATTTACACAATACACAATTCAACGTATTTGTTTTAGGTTTTCTTGATGAAATGGAATATCGTTTATTACTGAACGCTATACAGGAAAAAGTACAAATGTGTCGACATAAGGGCAGTTTAGTTGCGCCCTCTACACCAGAAGTAAGTTAATAATCAGAAATCCACAAGAGTACGGAGTATATATATATATATATATATACTCCGTACTCTTGTAACTCTTTTTATGAATAAATCTAATATGAAGATTTGTGGCATAAATTGCGTAATGCCTTTGCCTTTCCAGACTCAATTACGAGCAGTATCATGGCTGCAGGGCAACGAGAGAGTTGCGGACTTTTTTCTAGAAAATTCGGAAATTTTAAATTATAATTATAACGACGTCCTAGTGTCCCGGGGTAAATAAGATTTTTAATTGAAGTTTTTTCTTTCATAAATAATGACTTAATATCTTTTTGAATACAGTTTCTAGTCATAATATTACTTATAAAAAAGGCTTAACTCACATGCAAATTGGCGTCGGTACAGACTAGTTTCGAGCCCATCGGGGGCTCTTCAGGGTGAATGGGATTGGTACTTTGCTTGGCTGTTTTTATATATAGTAGTGTAATGTCTCACGAAAGTTTTAAAAATGTAAATTTCTGGCCAATTGCATTCTATTTCAAAAATTTCATTATTCATTAACAACTTATTTTAAACAGTCTATATACTTTAATAACGATAACATCTTCTAATATTTAAGGTGACGAGCCCAAAGGCTTGTATGTTTTGGTGTCAGGTCTTTTAGAAGCGACTTATGAACCACCAGAAGAGGACCTCGATGAAGCGATACCGAACTATGAATTTCTTACGGATTTAAAGTTCAGCGAGCCCAGTCAAGATTATATTGTTTCGGGGAACGCTATTGGTGTCTTAGGGGTAGGTATACTTGACCCTGACCGCCCTGGGTAGACGGCAGCATGACATGGCCCAGTGTCGCCGTAGCATTGAGGAGAATAAAGTGCAGTGGAGCACCGGTGCGTTCCAACGGAGATCCCGGAGCTCCACCTATC
>JAODUI010000019.1:2409859-2425429 GCA_027563995.1 Papilio gigon | reverse complement strand
GTCGTTTAGTGTGTTAAAGGTCGACGGTTCGAATCAGGGCGGGGAGTATCTTCATTTTCAAGGTTAAAATTTCTAATAAAAGTATCAATAAAACTTGTATTGTAAATAAAAACTAAAATAAGCAACAAAAAAAGTTGCAATGAATTATTTAGAGCGTTCGTAGCTCAGTTTATAAACACTAGACTGGATTGGATTCGATACCCTGTTAATGTCATATCCCGGTAAATGTCATGTGTTAGATTTTCTAATTTCACATTTAGAATTTCAAACGTTCTTTTGATGAAGAAAAACTGTGATACAATCTGCACATAGTAAAAAAAAATAAAGATAAGTGTGAAGTCAATGCGCACTGGTTATGTGGTTGGCTAAATCCTAGTCATTCCTCTCTTGGGTAGGTCCAGAGTCCGTCCATGGGTACATGTAATTAGCTGACGATGTATTGTGTCAGATAAGATAGCCGGGTTTATATATTTTTACTTATTCATGCTTATATTGTTAGGTCGGTCATGTTACGTGTTTTTTCCCAAGCCAAGGTTACATATGTAACGTGGCATCGATGATTTCAAAACACTATAATAATTGTACGTGGTCAATTGTTACATTGTACTCATTGCTCTGAGGTTACAATATATTACAATTGACCATACAGGAAACGATTGGTCATGATGACTTAGCAATTGTACATATGTTTTCTTTGGCTTCAAAATCGTATTCCTTATTTAAACGTCCGTGCGGAAGTAAAAAAAAAAACTTAATAATTTATCTATGAATTATACAAGACTGTGTTTTTTATATCTAAACTAAATCTCACGGCGATCTGTTGGAACGTTTTGAAGTTACATGGTAACAAATATCCATCCATCCAATTAAATTTTCGCTTTTAAAATATTAGTACGAAATAAAATTTTGACTGGCTGTTGTTATTATGGTCAGATTGGATTTTAAAAAAAATTATTTAACTTGTTAAGTTACTTTTACTCATCAGCTACCTTCCAGTAAAAGTTCCGTCATAATCAGTTCAGTTCTTTCGGAGATTACCAGAAACGAAAGCGGAGTTGTGGGCAAGCCGACAAAAATAAAAAAAAGAATTTTCGTTATAAAAAGCTTAAATATGTCATGTGTACGAAATATGTTTTTTTATACATAAATTAATGATACACAAAGTTTATTCACTGCATAGACAAATCTTTATACGAATAAGCTAAAGATGTGAGCAATGGTTACGGACTTATAGTGTCATTCTTTTTCTTCATGTGTACTAGTAAAATTGGAAAATGATATTTTAACTTTAAATACAGTTTTAATTGTTATCGATTATAACTATTAACTATCTGAAATATTACATAGGTACTCACATTAAACTGTTATTTAAAACTGTTACTTCCCATGTCGTTTTTTTTATGTTATTTTTTGTTCGTGCCAACAGATTAATTCTTCTTTTTAGTTTGTATTCATAATTTGTATTAGTAACTAAACGCATTCATCTATGTTTGTATTGAAATATATTTAATCAAAATTCGCCTTATTTTTTTTTTCGTAAGCAGTAATTGTGTTAAACCTTAGTGGGGTTGCATCCTTGCAATGTACAGTGTTATGAGAAACATTATAACTAAGAACTAATGTTAACTGATTTCTTGACGCTATATTATACCTTAAAAGTTTATTAATATAATTTGATAATAAAAGTTGAAGACCGGTTAGGGCTACACAAGTTGACGTTTCGTCACAGTGTTATAGCGTCAATATAATGTAATATTCAGTGACATTGACCTAGAATAAATTAAGCGTGACCCAGTTAATGACCCTGACAGTGCGTGTTCATAACAAATATTAGCAGACGCGTCTATGAGCAACTGGTTTATATGTGTAGCCTTCTTAGTATGTTTACACTGGCCACATTCAAACAACTAGGAGGTTAACCTATACCGCGAATTTAAACAATTAAGTTATTAAAACTTTCGTGAGACTGAAACTATAATAATTTTAAGGCACCGATTAGTGTCAAGTGAGAGGCAACCGAGGGGAAAATAGCCAATTTGTTTCCTCACATTCAAGAATGAACCGCGATAGTCTAAAAATAATCGGTACCTACACCGATCTACACGGGAGTTAAGCCGTTGTTATAATTATTATGATATTGCTGGCCAAACTAAGATAGCTAAAAAGCTGTAGAGTTATAATAAGAATTAGTTTATAGCGATAATCTTCATTATCATCATCATCAGACTATGTCTGCCCACTGCTCAACGTAGGCCTTCCCCAACGCCTTTCGCAGTGTGGCTCACCGCTTTCCGCATCCAACGACTTCCCTAATAATAACGAGTGACCAATATTTGGTATTATTATAGTGTGTCAAATTGTTTTTTTTTGTTCGTTTGTTTATTCTGTTTGTCGTTCACCTAGTACTTCTTGTACAATAGATTTAACTGACAGTTATATCGTATCGAAATCACCAATAAGTATGAAAGCAACTAGGTCACACCTGCACTGAATACACGCGTCAATGTATCTCAGTTCGTAGCTAATGGATAAATATATACGCAACTCGCTGGATCGCTTGTCCTTACAAAATTTGTTTAAGAACTATCTATAATTTAACACGATAACTGACACTCTAAAATTGTAATTATAAAAATTTAACTATGACATCATTTGATTGTCAAAATCTTGTAATTATCACGACTAAAAGACCTGTGAAAAACTTCACTTGTTTAATTACGTTGACAAGTTAATTAAACCATTTAAATATGAACATTCCATTTAATAACGAACAAAGTAGTATATATACAGCTTCTATCACCGGCTATATTTGATCAACAATTTGATAAAAAATAAAAAAAATCTCCGCAAACTCGGGGATTAAGTTTATAAGTCACCATTATCATCAACATGCCCTTTACCCTACAGACGATCGGCACAGTATTTACCACTCTTCCATACATCTCTGTCAGCCGTCATATCCGAACTCACACGCTTCCTACGCATATCCTCTTTCACGCAATCCACACCTTCGGTCTTCCTCTAACTTTTATAGCTATCCACATTCAATCTCATCACCTTTTTGTTCAAATTCGTAAGTCAACATATACCAAAGATTTTAACTTGAACACGGAATTTATCAGCAAGTTATTTGCTCTTTAATGAGACCGTGGTTACCGGGTTCGTGACTAAGAAGGTTCAACTGTATATCATTGTTAATTTAAGTTGAATTACTGAAGCTATGCACTCTTTGTTCTATAACCTTTACTTGAAGTTGTAAAGTAAAAATAAAAAGGTAAAGTGTTTATTGTTAAGGGAAGTAATGTTCAGGACACAACCTTTGAATAAGAAATCCGTATGCTCTGTCATTGATCATATTATAATTACCAATGGCATTTTATAATGTTAAGTATTGCCCGGGTCGTCGTCCGCGCGGATTGAAAAAAAAAAGAAAGCCAATGCGTTTTTTTTTCGATTACATTGTACATTTGTGAAAAATCCTATCAATTTAATGTACGTAATGACTCATTCAATATAACTTTTGCATTTATTGAGTAAAATGATTAAGTGTTAATTAAATAATGTTCTTTAAGTTATTTTATTACAAAAATTATAAATTGTGACATTCCTTTCTGAAATAGCTTTTAATTTATTTTTTAATTATTTAAACATAACAAAAAATGTACGCATGAGAAATAAAATATTTTCAATTCATTTGTTTTATTCGTTTACAAAATTGTTTCTAATATTACCTAGGAATTTTCTAATAAGACTAACTTTCAGTTTGTGAAACACAATATTATAGTTCCAATTACCAAGATTTCGTTGTTAAAATTACTATCCCATTATAATCCTATAGGGCCTTATCGAAACACACTAAACAATAATTATTTTAACAACAAACTATTATTATAGGATATATAAACGATTGTACATGATTTCCTTTGTTTATATAAAAAATGGTGGACCGACGACTTGCTGCGGACGGCAGGAAGTCGTTGGATGCGGAAGTCGGAGGACCGCATACTGTGGAAGGCATTGAGAAAGACCTATGGCCAACAGTGGGCAGACAAGGGCTGTTGATGATGATGACATAAAAAAAATATTAGCAAATTTTCGGTAAGTTAGTTATCTTTTTTTCATCACTCCAAGTAAGTCATCACTCTAAGCTTGTGCTAGGATATGGTTTACGACAATAGTCGATTGACAAGATTCTAACTCAACCAGGTGATCGGAAATCTGTAACTATTAAGCTGTGAACAGTTAAGTTTCCTTTAAAGACACAATATTTATTGTACTGTTCTATAATGAACAAATATAATACATCCTTAGAACATTCTAAGACTCAGATCTGAATAATAGTTTGGTACCGGCAAGGTA
Source organism: Papilio gigon (assembly GCA_027563995.1). NCBI lineage: Eukaryota > Metazoa > Arthropoda > Insecta > Lepidoptera > Papilionidae > Papilio > Papilio gigon. The sequence goes on along the minus strand of JAODUI010000019.1, from coordinate 2,421,070 downwards.
ATGTTCAATATGTACCCTATACCCCGACTTCTAAAGGAAAGACAGGGTTATGTTAAATTTAGTCAAGTCTTAGTGAGTCTACTAAAGCCCCCAAGATGGACATTCTTTAAATCAACTAGAAAGTCAAGTTTCTCCAAAGGAATGCACTAGGCCTCTCTCTAGGTTTCAGCACGATCCGGCAGGGTATCTTTATTAAGATTCCCCCCCCCCCCGTAACCAAAAAAAGGATAGGTATACTTACTGTTAAAAAAAAACTTTTTTTTTTTTTATAACAATAGTGTCACTGAATATACTATTGAGAAAAATGTAGACGTTAAGTGATATAGTAGTATGTCATTTGTACTCTATTAAATCTTAAACTTAACAATGAATTATAACTATATAAGATACGATAAAAAGAAATATATCAATGAGCGCTCAAGTTGGCACATCGTTGAGAAGAGTGTTATCCTTTCCGACGCGCCAAGTCGGGTACTAAACATTTGAACGTCTTTCTCAGGCACTAACAAATCGTCCCTACAGCTACACGGTGCGCTGCGATACAGCAGTCCAGGCGTACTTTATCAAGATGCCAGTCGTCAAAGAAGCTTTCAACCTCGCCCCGCATCCGATTATGGGGTCAATTATATTAAAACCTACTTATTTTAGTAATTCACTTTTGAGTTGGCGCGTCGGATACAAGAATAGTCATGTTTACGTCGTGCCAAGAGAAATGCCTCTACATACGTTATATCTAGACTCATAATAGGATACATTTTTCCAGTTTTAATTCAGCTCTGGACACGATGCCTGGATTGAAATAATGTAAATTTGGCATCAATCTTTTTAATTATCTGTTGTTCTACATTTTCTATTCCAACACATTCAGTGCAAAAAAAAAATAAGAAATAAAAATTGTCATTAACCCAGAGTCCCTGACTCAAAAACACGTTAGGGGGAACGAGAGTGGGGCATAGCGCCCCACAAAAAAAAACCCAGTGCCACGGACCTGTCTTGGTCACTTTAGCACGTGAAAGAGTAGCATTTGAAGTGTTATAATACTAATTTGTCAGTTTGGAAGCGGCAATGTGGCGTGAGATCGGTATCAAGCTGTCGATGATGGTACTGCCGGGCGTGCCGGCGTACCACGGCTGGTCCATTGAGAGGCTCAGCATGCGCCTCGAACATGCTTTCGTGCCTTGCCTTAGAGCATTTAAGGTGTTATCATTTGTATTAAAACAATTACAGCATTTTAGTAAATACATAGATGATCCATTGTACGGATTTAGTATGTATTACCTTGTATTAAGAGTGTTTATGTCGCCATTGAACGACTTTGAAGAATTAATTATGTCAGTAATTTATTATCTAATCAAAAATCTTGATTGACTTTAAGGAGCGAGCTAACGCTGTACACACTGAACAGTTCAAATTATAGAATTGAACCTGCGTTAGTGTGTGTAAAAGATGTATTTTCATGCACCTCTCTTCACACACTTGTTTATCGTTCGTATCGTATGGCCGGTGATAACTTTTTATTGCTCATATTATTTATATCGTATTAGATATTCGTTGTTAACGAACTGATGGAGGACATAGTACTGATAGACGGAGTCTGCCAGGACATGGCCACCAGAGAAGTGTTTCAACCACCCTGTTATATACCAAGGTACTTCATTGTTCATATTTTTATGAACGATTGTTGATTTTAGGAAGGGACGTCTAGGTAATAATAGAGTATACTATTTTGGCGTTCTTTTTTCTATTGACTTAAGTTGGCAATCCATTGGTGTCTACGGATGACTATGGGTAGATGTCATTTTGCTTTTTTGGCGAATACTAGTAACAGCATGTTCGTTTGCCATCTGATTGTATAAAAAAAAAAAACTTATTCAGTATTCAGCTTTATTGGAAACTTTAATCCAGGACAGCGCATAGACTGGTTTTCCCCAAGTCATCACAGCTGTTGGTGTCCAGTACGTGCCCGGAAACAAAGCTCCTCATAGTCCCAGCGAAGGATACCGACGAACTGGACATCATGGAGGACGAGATAGATGATACGCAGTGTGAACTGGTCAATATACTTGTATTGAGTACTTTTAAATTGATTACAGAAGGCTCATTATTATGTGTACAATCAACGTCCTTCGCGGTGTTATACTTATAAAATTGGTCATCGTCGTCCCAATACGTATGACACGTTCAAACAACTGTAGCTTTTAAGGTGAAACACCGCGAAGGGACTTGATTGTACATTCTAACTCGGAGTAACAGAGACGGTTAGAAAGGCGTATGACTTGAAAAGAAAAGATCCGGTAGAGATTGAGAAGAAGTAAAGGCATTTTCATTTTAGTGACGAAAAATTCGTGCTACCTCTTTGGACCTGACTTCACATGTCGGTGACTAATAATGAACAGAGTGGTTGTTCATAAAATTATAGATCCTTCTAGAAGAGATAAAGAAGAATAGTATTCATCTGTAGGTATCAAACGCATCGTCTCGCTGCCTATACCATAAAGTATCGCGGCGCGTGTCGAGCGAGTCTCGCGCGGTGTCGGTGCGGCGCGGCCGCAGCAAGCGACGCCGGCCCCCGCGCCGCGTCAACTACAGGGAGTCCGTCTGGGGCAAGCAGATATGTTAGTGACCCAAACTATCAACTATGTTAATATTCTACGTCCATAAAGAAATGTTAATAGATTCGTACATCAAAGGGTTTCGAAAATATTTTTTTGAAAGATCTACACTCTCGTTTGATACAGGGTTTGGTATATTGTAAAAGTTGTAAAGGAAATTGTATAGTTTTCTAACAAAGAACGTCGATGGTTGACCGGACTGGACCGTACTCAACTTTTGTCCAGGTTCGAAACCCGGGATGCACCAATGTGTTTTTTTGACGAATCTCATATATTCATCACGACGTTCTTACGGTGAAGGAAAACATCGTGATGCTTACGTCAATGCACTGGGCTAGCGTTGACTATGGCAGGCCTTATTATTAAGGTTGACCAGGGTCAACCTTAATAATAGGGTAGGCTCCGAGCCCCTCAGCGGGGACGTATAGTGAGCTGATGTAACTCTTCCAGCGACAGCGGTTATGCCGGGTGTAACGAGCGAAAAGGAACTCAATTCTAAATACTATAAGCCTAGCTTTGATGATTTGGTGAGTATTAAATTATACCTTTAATTCACCATTTTAAAGGCAGCGGCCTTCAAGACAGAGTGAAGGCACTTACTAAATCGCGTAACACATCTTGCATCTGGCGGGATCGTGGTCAAGCGATAATTTAATTTTTATAAAAAAAAAATTAGTAATCTTTTTGACTTATGATTAAATCAATTTGTTCCAATTCCACAGCCGGAAAAGTTAGAAGCTAATAAAGCAGGTAAGTCATTTTCAATTCACTATTTTATAACATTCATTTTTTTTTCCATGTAAAATATTGAGAGATTTTTATTGATTTATCATTTCTTATACTACGAAAAAAGCTAGGTTTGTGTTAGGAAACTATTAAGCTATTGAATCTTCATGAATGTTTAAAACTAAATTTTCTAAGCTTGTAAAATTAAGTTGGTTTTTAAATTTATTATAGATTTTTTTATAGATATAAGGCATGGACAGGCTGGATTATCTCTAACGTTTTCTCCAACCTCGTCAGTTCACACGCAAGCGGACCAAGAGGTATAACTGTTATTACATATACTTTGATGTAGAGCGTCGGTGGCGCAGTTGCAAGCGCTTGACCGGACCGGACCGTACTCGACATTGTTCACGTTCGATCCCCGCCATATACCAATGTGTTTTTCCATTACCGAATTGCATCTGTACATTATCCGATGCTCTTACGGTTAAGGAAAACATCGTGATGCTGCATATATCGGAGAAGAAATTCAGAGATATATGTGAAGTCAACCAACACGCACTGGGCCAGCGTGGTTGACTATGGCCTAGTCAGCCCTAATAATAATGTAGGGTAGTAGTTCCTCGGTGGGGACGTATAGTGAGCTGATGATGATGATATATTGATGTTAGAATTACGTGAATTACACATTGGACGTGTTATGTGAAGAGATGATTTCGTTAATAAGGTAATGATTGAAAGTATCCACTTTTAGGCTATAAAGGTAGAGGAACGAAGGTGTGGATGGGTTGTGTGAAAGATATGCTCAGATGTGAGTTCAGATATGAGTTGACAGAGATGTATGGAGTACATGCTGTGCCGACCCTCCGTAGGGAAAGGGCAGGTTGATGATTAATGTTGTAATTACAGTATAATGTAAGTTATTTTGGAAAAAATCAGTACACACACGTTTTGTATTTCGTTTCAAACTACCGTGTGTAGTCGGCATTACGTCATATACATTAAAAAGTTTCAGTCGATCTTTAGAAGCGTATGTAATGCTTATTCGTTTTTTTTTTAACTAAAGTGTTCTATTTAAATAATTCAGATATATTCAACTCCGTTGAAACGACAGAGAAGATTGTCTGATGGAAAGAAAAAATAATATCGCCGTGACGTCATTGTTCCCTTTTTATGCGTTGCAATTTTACTTTTATTTAACTTTTTAAAACATTTAATTTATTATTTACAGTAAAATACCAATTGAATTTTAACTAAACTATGTTTTTTATTTAAACATGAACACAAAAATAAATATTCAATGAACATGGCTGGATAGAGATTTTAAAAAAAATGCACAAGTTGTTTTTTATACTTTATTTCAAATGAAAATAGTATTATAAAAAAGTAAAATATAAACTTATGGTCCCAAACCGCAACTGATAGACCAATAAGTATTTTTTTCAAAGCCATACAACAGAAATAAGGTTAGGAATGTTAATAAAATGCATAATAAGGAAATTGAAGCACCAGATTATTGTTATATCGTAAAAAAAAAAAACGGTGCAGAGACAAGTATATAAATGTATAGGACTGTGTTAACCCGAGTGCACAATCGCAAACGTTGGCCGTGTTCCACTTTTAAAAAATGCCTTGTCCGCAAACTCCTTTCTCGCAAAGTGACGAATGAAGAAAATTAATCGTCAACATGTTCTAATTGACAAACTCTTTTCTCGCAAACATTTAACTGCATCCTATTGGCTGCTGCCCGCGTCGTCGACTCAATACGTACGCAACGTTCAAGCGACTGTCGCTTTTAAAAGGAGAACCTTGAACGGACGGCGTTGGTACCTATGTTCTGGGAGACCTGGGCGCCAGGCACTGGATCCGGGAGCTCCAATTTTCCGGGGACATGAGTTTCTTGGCCGGACGACTAATATGATTAACACAGTCCTAAATAACTAAAGTTTCAAACTGAAATCTTAAAATTATTTGCAATTGTCATTTTATCTTAGTTTAACAATGTTTATATTTTTAAACTATATCCAAATACAAATTGCCGTTTAGGCTGATATTGTAGGTATTTATAAATATTCGTTTTTTTTTAATTCTTACCAGTCTGTTAAAAACTGTAAATTGATAGTTTTTTTTTCATAAGATTGTCATAGCAAGAGTATGTTATTTTTAACAATGAACATTAACAAAGTTTGTTTATAACATTATGTTGATACAACAATCTATTAACTGGGCATAACACTGGATGTATTAAAAAAAAATAGGAAAATCTTATATTAATTTCGTATTAACACATTTCATGCGACTCGAATTTCATTCATGGCTAAACTGGCCAAACGCAGCGTTCAATGTGTTAAAAGTGATGACGTAAGAAATCGTAATTGAAACTATTCAATATATTGTATTATAGAATTGAGCACGGCATTTTGTTACCAATGCCTTTCAATAAATGACCATTCACGTCACTATGTTACATTTCTGTACTAAGAAATATATTTATACAGGTGTTTTATAAAATTATTATTATTGCTAAGTCTTTTGAATGTCTTACTGATTAAGGTTTTCCTATATTTTCCAACACTTTTTACGCCCAGATTTTATCAGGAAATCTACTTCCTTGGCTGTTGAATATGAGGATTGGGTCTGATGTTAATATGTGCCGGTGGTTTAGGACTATGGGCTATTTGAGCAGCCTCCGGAGTAAAGTCTGCATTACCCCTGTTAGGAGCACCTGATATGGATACTGGGTTAGAAGGCACGGGGGACGGGCCGGACAGTCCGGTGAGGTCTTCGTTAGCTGATTCCTTAGTGTCCTTAGTATGTGGCGTCTTATGTTGAGTTATTCTCATACCGCCGGCTTTCACTGTAAATTTAAAATAAATGCAGATTAAAAATAAATTTGTATCCTATTGATGTAGTGTGCAGACCCTACGAGATTGGGATAAGGACAGGGGGACAGTGAAATAATGAATCACCCAACACAGTCATACTAATACAATTATAAATGACATGGAGGAAAAAAACATGATATATATTAGTATATGAAGAAGGTGTGATGTTGTAAAGACTAAATAATGCTACATATTCAAGATAAGAAGAGCAGTTACTGTTCATTATAATTGGTAATACAATTCATTGAATAAGGCTATCTATGCAAAGTTACAATTGAATACCATATTCATTAGAGCCTTGATAGCAGCTAAGAAAGTAGATTAGAAATCAAGTCAACCAGTTTATCAACTACTATCTACTTGTAAAGTTTCATTCAAAAGAGAAGTACATTTAATCCACCTAAAGAGTTACATATACACTTATAAAGTTACAAAATCAATATATTGTTTTTGTTGAAATAACCATGAAGGTAATTTTAAACATACATTTGAGATAAAAAAGGGTAATTTAAAATTACCTTGACTATGACTACATTTGTAATAAAGATTTATGCCTAAAATAATTTGCCGTGGTCGAAAGATCGTGGATGTTATTCGCCACTTACCGGTTTCCGTATGACCTTGAATGTATACTCTTTGTTTGACAACATTCGTTTAAAACGTAGAGGCAAGGTATATACAAAATAATAATGATGTCGCAGTTAAGAAAACTAATAATACGGTCTGATTATATAATTTATGGAAAGATAATGGTTTAAATAGCATGCATTGATCATTATCTCTTGCAGTACTTACGTAAATACTTTATTATTTCTGCATTTACTACAAAGTAAACAAAAAGAATAAAACATACCTGCTGGCGGATGTCCGGCTTTTAGTTGAGATGTTTCTTCGGTAGACGACATTATTGTATAAAATTGAAAATACAAAAAGAATGTCTAATAGAATTCTGATAAGATTCTAGCGTAAATAATAGTGATATGCAACGTGTAAGCACACACGATGACAATGACACGATGCACAAAATATAGGTACAAATAAAATGTCATTTATGCTGAGTTGACAATGACATTTCAAAGACCGTTCGGAAACACTCTGTGAATGATATTAATAGTAAATAGTTTCTATTTTTAGTGCCTTGGATTATGGTTTTAATTTTTTGTAAAACAAAAGTAAAAACTTAAAAATGTTATGTATAGCCATACTAGGAGATATTCAACGTGTGTGGATAGTTTTAAACTAACACCCACACAGGTCTTCGATCTTTTTTCACTGTATTAGTAGTTATGTGCGCCATTTAGTTTATTTTTAATTCTCTCTAACTCCTTGAGTATGTTAGTATTAAAAAGCGGTTACATTTTCCTTTTCTGATTTGGTTTAATATTCAGTTTGTGAAGTTTTAAGCTTTTCTTTTTTTTGACATCTATGAGTTTTGTATCTGATTGAATGATTTCGAATTGTTTTTAAAGTCATTGTAAATCAACAACTATACCATTAATTTAGTAAAAAGGTAATAGAAAAATCACAATTTCATTTCCATGCTTTTATTTTTAATCTTCTTGATGGAAAAACTACGTCTTTTTCATCGCGGCCTGGTCGAAGCATATCTTTCTGTATAGCTACAATCATTTTCAACATGAAGTTCACAATATGACTGCAAGTTCCCTCTCGAAGTTTCGAAATTTCCCGTCCAGAAGGTAGGTCTATGTCCCCGATGCATATCGTTTGTTGCGTCAAAGATGATATTAACCTTTTTATTATGTCCACCTTTTTGTTCGCTGCCAACGGACGCAGTCTTATTACGAAACGTAAGAAATATTCTATTAGTATGACATCTTCCTGGAAAATAAAAATAAAACTGTTTTATTGTCGCCTTACTTGGTGAGTCTAAAAGGAGTCAGGTGAAAGCCGACACAGGGACGGTGCAGGCCGTCATTGCATATGCTGAGCTGGCTCCTTTTGCCACACATTTCATGTCTTTTTTTCTTTTTTTAAGAAATATATCTGTACAATCGATCATTAAAAAATACACGAAACAAAAATATCGATTGATAAATTAATGAATCGATTTTAACAATTAATTGACCTAAAAAAAAGGTTTTCGTCTTTTCCTTTTTCCCGGGCGATGCTAAGCTGAGTTGAAGGTTTAATATTTAATGGGAAATATATCTACAAAAATATAGTCGTTGGATGCGGATGGCAGAGGACCGCATACTGTGGAAGGCATTGGGAAAGGCCTATGTCCAACAGTGGGCAGACAAAGGCTGCTGCTGCTGATGATGATGATGTTTTGCATCCTGTTCTCGAAATCATTGACTTCGATTTATAAAATATGACATACGTACGACGGAGATAAATTGATTTTCAAATTCAACACCTACGCCATATATATTGCCACATCAAAATGTAAATTACAACATTAGGTATTTTGTTAACAATGCTTTAAAAAAAAAATATGTAAAATGTAAAAAAGTCAAATTCTACTTATTTTTCTACGTGTTCTTCATTGCTGATGGTCGTCTTCATCTTGAACCGCCCTCACCGACGAGTCGACGAGCTGCCTCCATACCACTCTGTCCTCGGCTTGCCTCATGGCAGTCAGGACATTTACTCCCAGTATTCTCCATACTTAGCTAGACCAGCGAGTTGGTGATCGGCTTCATGAGATCGCATTTTCCTACTTCTTCTCTACATACAAAAAAATATATATTTTATTTGAAACGAGCAATACCTTCGTGGGGATGGAGGACCGTGTCTGGAAGGCATTGGGGACGACCTATGTCCAGCGGTGCGCAGACTAGCTTACAATTAAACAATTGACAGTCTAATATACTCAAGTAAATAGATATAACCGTGTTACGTATATAAAACATGTAATATATACAGATTATCAATTTACTGTACATTATCGGACCTCCCATTTATTTCATTAATATCCAACCAAACGGTCTCATTGGTGTTACATATGTAAAATCCGCCTTATTCGTTATAACATTCTATTTATATACATTGAACGAGCCTATCGTAGACGAAAAAAAGCCTACGAAACAGGTATTTCGTATTGTAACACATAAATAACTACCTGTCCCCGCGAAAACGTCGACTTAAGATTAAAAACAATATATATTAGCCTATGTATTGTTGACTATGTTATACCTGGATGCTGAATCAGCTTTCTATTTATATATTTCCAAACGATCTATCCATTTAATGCTCACCATAATACAGGCAACTCATTCTGGTGTACGTGGTTTTTCAGCTTCATCATCATCCCTTGTCTACCTACTGTTGGAAGTAGGCCATTTCTTCCGGCCGGTGACTTCCGTCCACCAACTTGCTGCTTCACCTCCATGATATTCTCGCTTACCAATTTTTTTTTCAATTTCACCCCCTCAGTTTAATAGCGTGATAATAGTCTAAAATATTGTGTAAGTGTAGAACTTGTTTTTTACATAAATAACTTAGCAAGTATTTAGAGAAAATAATTTAGAAACAAGAGTGTTGTGTTGGCAACACCGAGGATGTTAGTAACGTAGAGCACAATATCTAGTTATTGTATCATTTATACAAATGGCGTCGGTTGCCATGGTAACAAGCGGTAAGAATAACGCGGGGGTCGCGCGAGTGCGGGAGACGAGTATAATGCAATTGTTTAAAAACTAAAGTTAAATTCATAACTTGGTCATCCGTTGCTTTGACGTTAATAAAAATAAGTACAATTATGAATGCTAAAAATATATCTTTAAGTTTATGCAAACTGAAGAACGTCTTGATACAGTTAAAGTTAACTCGGAGAAGTGTTAACCTGTCCTTTATCCCTAGGCATCGCAGTATGTAGTCCTTACACGTCTATCAGCTCATATCTGAACTCTCTCATCGCTCTTTCACACAATCCGGTCGTTCTTTACCGTTGTAGTCATTGACAATCTCATCACCTTCTTGTTTATGAGCTCGTCATCTCCCATCATCATCATCAACCTGCCTTTTCCCTTACGTAGGGTGGGCACAATATGTACTCCATACATCTGTTAGTCTTCAGATCTGATCTTAGATACTTCTGTAGTATATACTTCATGGAATCAACACCTACACTCTTCCTTTACCTTTGAGCCATCGACAATCTCATCATCGTCTTCTTTATGTGCTCATCATCTCCAACCAAGAAGAGCAAAAGTTATTTCTTATACAATTTTTTTTTCGTCACAAATTAGTCGGTTTTTGTTAACAGAGAACTTGTTAGGATATGGTTCAATAGTGAAATGGATTCGACACGACTGACTTGGTACATACTTAACCATTACGCTATTGGTGCTTCTATATTTGCTTGCAGATTTAGTCATTGACAAAAGAATCTTTAAAAAGGTTACATTGTAATTATTTATTTAACTGAAGGTTTAGTTGGATTGCGTTAAACAGGATAAACGTAGAAAGTGTGTGAGTTCATATTTGAGCTGACAGATGTATAGAAAGATATACTGTGCCGACCCTCTATAGCGAAAAGGGCAGGTTGATGTTAATGGAAATTATTTATTATCGAATTTCGAACAATGGACGAAAACATATTACTTGATTTCTGTCATGTGTTACAAAATTCATTTGGCAACATTCAACTCGATAAAGGTGAGACCGGTTCCTATTTCCAAAAATAAAACGATTTTGAATTTTAAATGAGCTTACATTTTTGACTGATTCAAGCGACCCCGATCGCCGGCTGCCGTAACGGATACCAAAAATAAATGTCACCAAAATATTATACATTTTGAACATTATTAATATTACTAGATTTATCAATAGCTCATAATACGTCATCACTGCGGGGCTCGGAGCCTACTCTTTTTGGGGTGACTAGGCCATAGTCAACGCTGTCAGTGCGTTGACTTCACGTATGTGCAGACATCATCAGCTCACTACACGTCCCCACTCTCTGTGCTCGCTGCCCACCCTATATAGACTAGTCCGCAGTGAGCGCTGTCAGTGCATTGACTTCA
>JAODUI010000019.1:2388733-2400819 GCA_027563995.1 Papilio gigon | reverse complement strand
ATAGTGTATGTTGACGGATTTGAGTCTGATCAAGCTGCAGAGGCAGATGTTCGGAGTGCAGATCCGTTAAAGAGACTTATAGAATGTGGACGGGTACAAAGGTAGAGGAAGACCGAAGGTGTGGATGGATTGTGTGAAAGATATGGCTAAGAGTACACTCTTATATACGAACTCACAAGTTCAGATATGACGGCGGACAGACAGGCATTTTTCTATTTATTTATTCAGACAAGCCAACAGCAAATAGATAAAAAAAGCTATTACAAAAATCACAGTTACATTACAGATCAATATATATATGCCAATTAGACGGCATTTTTATACACAGTATGTATCGAATACATACTGTGCTGACTCTCCGTGGGGATAAGGGCAGGTTGATGATAATGCTCTTCAATGAGGTATGGGCCAATGAATTAGTTTTTGTTTTTTTAATTTTGCGCGAAGGTTACGAGAGTTGATAGTATTTTATATCATTCAGCTTATATTCATACTTTTTTGTATTTAGCGGATAGAAATTAAGTAATAAGATATGTTTTAAATAATATAACAGACTCACATACTAATATTAAATTGCGAATGTTGGGGTGGAGTTTTATTAAGACATATGTCCAAAAAGGATAAATGGTTCTCAGCGAAATTTGGCACAGATGTGGAACATAATCTGGAAGAAAGCATAGATCATTTGTCCAGCTTTTTTTTAATTTCGACGAAGGCACGGCTAAAAGTTAAAAAGTTATTAAAATGAAAAAGTCCGCATTTCGTTAGAATTGGGTCGTTATAACAGTTATATTAGAATTTTATTATAACACGGAACAAGTTCTTGACGGTCACGCGAGTGTTGTCGCTGCTTTATAAAAATACATTTAATTATTTGAAAATATACGGTAAATTGCTTTTATTATTTAATACAACACGCCACGTTTAATAATCTGCATGTAAATTTAATAAATACTCTTTTTACTTCAAATGAAACGGAACTGACAAACAAATGAAGTCGACATACGAACGTCAAATTTCAAATATGGCGGCCATTACGATATTTGACGTATTCGATTATTTTACTATAATTGCAAATACAAGAAGGACAGTTATTTTAATTAAAAATATTAGTATCTTTTTATAAAACGTTTTTGCTAATTTACTAATAATTCTAGTAACCATTCCAGGAGAGTTTAAAAAAAGCTAGTGTTAAGATATGGTTGGTGGCAATAGTTGAATGGTGAGATTCGAAACCACGACCGCTAGATCAGCATGTAATCCGTGCTCTTAATAATTAGACTATTGGCGCTTTAAAACCCTATCTTGTATAAATTTTATCTTAAATAACTTTCAACTTTACCGGCATTCCATTGACCTTACACGCGTATGACAAATATTGTTGTCTCTGTCTTTATAAGAGAGTGACAGAGATAGCAGCATATTCAAGTGGTTTGACTTACCAATCTGAGTACAATCCTTGTATAGCATTGTCGCGTTTCTGCGGCAGTTCGTATGGGCAGCTAGCGCCGCCACAGAACAACGCGCATTGGAGTGCAGCCGGTGTGCTGATGCGCACACGCTCGCCTAACGCACTGTACTGCGCTGATGGTGGACGGTTCATAAGTCGACGTGACTCGCGGCTCCTGGCAATATAAGCCTTTTTATTTGTATACAAGAGAGAACGTTGCTATAAATTATAAAACAAAATATCCTGGCTGAATGCCTACCAATTGATGCTTTGTTTTATTTAAAAAAAAAAAAGAAAGAAAAGATTGCAATACATGTCAATACGACTGTCAACGCAATCGTGACAAAAATTCAATCTGTAATGTTTATTCGATTGTCAAATGTTTTTACTTTTTTTTTAATAAAAGAAGTAACATTTTATTTAAAGAACATAATTATTGTTCTCTCACCTATACAAAAAATGAAAACTATGGATGTTTTGCAGATTTATACTGGATCTACGATTATTTGTGTCGTTTTTAACTTTCGACATTGCGCGATATGTAACAAAGACAAAGGCTTTCGTATAATGATCGCGACCGGTTCACATCGCTGGTGAATAAAAAGAAAAATAAACATGGGGAAAAATAGGTTATTTCATTGTTTGTGTACTGTCCGCAAGATAAGATTTTAAGTTCAGAACGTTGCTTGGGTAGAAGCTTTTCTCAGGGATTTTGTGCATGTATTTAGAGCTTACTGTAATGGAAATCTTCATTCGATATCAATTTTGATACATAAAATAAAATTTAGAAATTCCTTGCACCGACCAATCTGCTTTTTTCCCTACGGACTGTGGAGACAGTATGTTCTACTCTTCCATACATCTCTGTAAGCTCATTTCTGAACTCACACACTTCCTACGCATATACTATTACTCAATACATCCACACCTTCAGTCTCCGTCAGTCCTCTACCTTTATAGCCACCCACATTCAATCACATAACCTTCTTGTTCATTTGCTCATCATTTCTCCATTATATATTCAGCTACTCTTTGAAATTAATTACTTTAATTAATTAGTAATCTTTAATTACTTATTTAATTATCATTTCGCTTGCGTATTTAAATGCCATCGACAACTCAGCATGGACGTATTGATAATTCGTTTGTTTTTATTGTTGACTTTGAACTGTTTTTGCTGTCTGTGTCGAGCAGTGACGACTTTAATGTCATGTCGGAACCACTGAATCAATAACTATAATGATAGCATCCGTCGCCGCTCCGGTGTTGATTTTAGACTATGTTTTTATTATTTATAAAAGCAACGTTACCACGTTTTAACAATTAATAAAACTCTAGATTGTCGATAGATCAATTAACACGTTCGCTAAAGTACCAATTTTTGCTTACTTTCCGTCCTTACGGTACCTGGTGCTCGGCCCGCTCCGTGACTAGGCGTTAGTGCGACGCGGTCCATAAGACCCCACCACCTTTAACAAAGTTATGCGCTTCGCACCACAGAGAAGTACACGTTTATCCTTGCCGCATCACAGGGAAGTTGCATTAGGGATGATTTAGACCTCGTTTCAAATTGAACGTGTTAAGCGCTTGACCGGACCTTACTCAACAAATATCCATAAATGAATTATTTCGCGAACATTATGTTTTACCATTATTTATTAGGAGTATCTAATGTTTTTTTGTCTGTTTGAAAGTCCGCGTTTGTTTACAATAATCTCCAAAACAGCTGTACCAATTTTGACGATACTTTTACTGGAAGATAGCTCGTGTACGAGGGAGCATTATACGCTTTTTTTAAACAACGCTTTCGAAGTCGCGTGCATTATTTCCTGATTAAAAATGATTTTAAAATGAAAGTAAACTTGGAAAGTACAAAAGTTAAGAGCAGTACTATAGAAGGCTTATTTTTATTGCTTCTACGATAATGTTTGACCTGAGTTGTTGCCGGAATTATGAAACCCTTGAGTGCTTGAATTACTGTTATGGCTCAGAATTTAAATGTCACGTTTGAACAATATTGTTTTAACTGTTACTTCGTGGTAACGTGAATTTTAACGCATATTATGTTAACCCATTTGAGCAAATGTTCGACAGTAAATTTTGTATATAAGATAATAAAATAATTTGGTCTAGGACGCAAGCGTGCGTCAAAAATTGTTTTTACACTACAATTAGTTACAGATTTGCTCTACGGCCAGATATTTGCAGCTGTCAATCATGACAATAAAATTAGCTGGTGATAAGATATAATTCGAAGTACGTAAATATTCTAGCCTGGGACCTGGAGTTTAGATGGCCAAGACTTCAAATGCGCCAGTGACTACAATGTTTTAGTCCTCTGAGATTATTATTGTCGCATGTTTATGACATCTAATAACAGTGTTTAATATTTATTAACATTATTATTCACAAATACGACACGTACTTTTCCGTGTTATAACTTTGACCTATTCCAGTAACAGTGCCTAATACACGCACCCTGTTGCGTGACCGTTCAGCACTTGCGTTCGATATCTTATCGTCGTGTATTTTCAAGGAAAAAAATAAACAAGTGACGATTTGAGTTTCTAATTCAAAGTTCTCAATGTTATTGCACCTGTCAGAATGTGAATAGCAAAATTTTTTTTTATACTTTTGCTCAACGTAATTTTAAATGGCGCTATTAGGAAAATGTCTTAGCGTTTCTAAATGTCTTTCTGTTATGTTGTTCTAAAATTAGAAATGGAACTTCTGATGCTTCCAAATTTACGTCACAACATTCGTGGATGTTAGTGGGGACCAATTTTAAAACAGGTACCTACTGAAATAATTTAGGTACCAAAGTGCCTGAACAATGTCAATAATTCGTTGTTTTTCATTGTATGAATAAGCGTGGTTTCTGTCATGTTCACGTTAATACATAGTAGACGATAACTATTTCGTTAATTATTTCTATCAGTAATAAGTTTATTTAATGACTCACCTGTGTTATTGTTTATCTATGGCCAATCGGCCATAGAAGTGATACCTACCTAGGACTTGCTTTACTGGTCCGTTCCGGGGCCACCTTCTTCCGGAGCAATCGTCGATAGAGTCTTGAACAAACACTGAATCTTGAGCAGTGCAGGCGGTCCCACAAACCTTGTCGGTCTTCGGTATTAGCGGTACCATTTACATTTGTATCATTCATTTTAAACGTTTTAAATATTTTTTTATCTTCTTGTAATCACAAATTGCTCGGATTGTTTCTCGTTTTCATACGCAACTGTCCGATTCAACGCAGTCAATCAGCCCGAACGAAAACTACTATTTCTTGCACGATATTTTCGACGAATTGTAAAAAAAAATCTAGTTATAGTAATGAGACGATATTTTAATGTTTCAATCACGCTATTAATATTTTTTGGTTTATGTTTATAAACATTTAGACATATGCACTTTGAATCATAAGTTTTATTTTTCTTTCGTTGTGAAAGTATAAACAAAATCGTAATTACATTATTTAAAGCTATCTCATTACCAACGATTTAAAATTAAGCTAATAATAATTATATTACCACATCTCACATTGTTATCGAAACGCGTAACAAATAAATGGTCACTTGTTACAATGTGCGGCAATGTTTTTGTTTGAAAAAGTTTGCTATTTTTTAACAAAAGGACACAGTAACTAAACAGATCTATTATTTGTTCTTTCTTCATTCATAAATGATTTAATTTATGTTTAAAAACGTGAGGAAATTCGCGATTTATGTGAAGTAAGTCGCTCGCTCCGGCAAAGGGCAAGGAGCTACTGTGTTCAAGGAGTATCGACTACACAACGTGGTACTCATTGACGACCGTTAGGGTTGTCATACACTGTTGTGTAAAGCTTGTGATATAAAAATATTTACGCATTTTTCTGTGGTCGTTTTTTTTTAAATATCCGGTAATTAAGTTTCAACATTGCATGGTTGATATTTTTTTGATGACGCTTAAACCTAATGACGATGTCACGATTGCCTGATGTCAACGTCATAATGGCAACTGGCAACAAAATAAGGTG
Source organism: Papilio gigon (assembly GCA_027563995.1). NCBI lineage: Eukaryota > Metazoa > Arthropoda > Insecta > Lepidoptera > Papilionidae > Papilio > Papilio gigon. Next base: position 2,395,345 of record JAODUI010000019.1, on the reverse strand, counting down.
ATTAAATTGAAAAAAAAAAACCGTTATGAGAGTTTTAAAAGGGGGAAACCCGCACTGGAATTACTAGTAAACAAATTAAATGATTAGAATGACAAACTGAATGTTAGATCATATCAGTAACAGGTGGTATTTGACCTACGGAAGCTGAATGGAGTTTCTCATAAATAATACACAGTGGGTTGCAAGTTTTTTTATTCAAAATTAAACTTATATATAAGCTTCAACTGCGGTAACATCCGTACAAGAACATGTTATTGTTATATTGGATTTTTCAAAGAGACAGCGAAAAAAATAATATAACATCGATACAAAATTGCAAACACAAAAGCATTTAGAGTGTAATTTTAGGCTTTACGCCGGTGTTACCCAACATAGGTCCCACGCCCCACAGCAAGGCAATTTAATAATTAAGGGGGCTATACAAATTGTACCCTAGACGACTTTAAACCTTTTGAAATGTCACTTACTGTGTTCTGATAACAATTTTTAACCTATGTTATAGAAGAAACTCAGTATGAATTAAAAAAAAAGTAGAAAAATTACAGAATTTATGTTTCTTTAGTTCTTAAGTGAATAAATATTTTTTTTTTATTTTTAAAATGATGGATGACGGTATAAAAATTAAAAAAAAATGTTAAGCTAAGGCGTGGCACTAAAAAGGTTAGGAAACACTATTTCAGACGATAATGGACCTTAAATAGTAATATTAGGCCCGTACGCACTTCATCCTTTTAGTAGCAGGGTCCATCTTGCATACTTCGAAAGCGCTACATTTGACGTTATTGCAGTATACACCCGGCCCTCCAGCTGAGAAAAAAAATAGTATAAAATAAAACATGACCAACAGTTTTCCTTAAATAACATAAATAAGTTTAACGATGGACCTAAATAAAACAAAATTCCTTTAATAAATAGACGGGATTTATAACCAAAGCGTACTCTAAAAAGATGTACTATTGGTATTGTTGCGTTTGAAACAGAGATGTCACGTTCTGTTGACTTTTCAGTGACAGATAGACAGACAGTGACAGAGAGAATTTTTTTTTAATTTAATTAATGTCGCCTCTATAATTTACTTTATATTCCAATCTCTGTGGTTAAAAGATTACATAATACACACACGAATACGTTTCACGATTTTTTTGTGTCAAAACAAGTAATGTCTAATAGTCTTTTTTGTGTCATTATTCTTAGTTAACAATTTTTCACACACGTAAGCACGCGCATACACACACACGTTCAGTAAGTAACCAAATTGTACTGCATAGCAACACAGGAAATAAGACCGTTATTAAGAAAAGACGATGTTACCTTGGACTCAAATTATACCTAGCACAAGAAACGGATCAAAATTGTAAATGTTACCAAAAAGTTTCAATTTCAAATTAAGTACATTTTTTTAATTGCATTTATTGTCGCGTCACCTTCCCCGTCCCTATCATTTTCTTTATATAGACAGAGATAGAGATATGTGTTTGATAATCCGTCAATGTTGGTATCCTTGTTTACTCACATTGCGCGCGCTTGTCGTTGTTACCCGATGCGCCGAACGTCGCGGCGTCGATACAAGATTTTGCATTGCAACCATTGGGGCAGCAAATCTTGCCGTGGCTGCAGTCGTAGTTCTGTTGACACTTGGGGCTGCAGCTGTAGATCTTTGAAGCTAACGGACAACTGCCAGCTGTTGATTAATTTTAACATATTTATGTGATTACATTTTAGGTTACGTTGTCATTTTGTCATTTAATTTTTTAGGAAATTGAATTATTTTAAAAGTTTATATAAATTTTTGTAATACAAGATTAAGGTTGCCAACTTGAATACTAACACCATTGTTTTAGCGGGCCGTATAGGGATGTTGTCTGATCTTGTTCCCTAATAATATTTGAAAAGACGTACACTTATTACAAAACTGTATTTTTATTATTAATTTCAGTAATCAATAAAAAAAAAGTCACTCACCAGCAGAAACACTATCGATGATGAGGAAAGTGGCAAAGAGGCACAGAATGGTTGTAAACGAACCTGGAAAATACAACACAGACATTATATGATAATGAATTTATGTACTATACATTTTGTGTCAATTTCCTCGTTTGTTTTACTTATATTTCAACATAAAATCTGGTCATTCTAGATTATTATCAAACATCCTGTTTCTAGTTACATTTTTGTAACACGCGCTCATCCCACTCCCAATCAGAAGAGACAAATGACAAACATTAGACTTTCAATTGGTGCTATACCAGTATTTCTCTCTCTCTTCCTTATCCGAGTCTCTGGTTCGTTTGTTTTTTTTTTTAATTAACCTAATCAAAAAAATCTTCCAAAAGGTCCTCTATCCATAATGCAACCCAATTTTGCCATTACCGAAACAAATAAACATATTCTTGTCCCTTTCACTCATTTTGATAAGAAAAGAGTAAACAATGTTTTTGCACGGTGGTCCATTGTTTCTTACAGTGAGTCGATTATTCTTTAAGTAGGTAATAAGACTAGTCATTGCATTAACAAACCCATCCGGACATTCACTTCGTTACAAGGATACAAGGAATTCTATAATGTCCTAACAGCCAACACAAGTTCAGCTTAATTTTAATAAAAAAAAAACCTTGTCCATGGTTTCGAAATCAATTCACGGTCTCGATAAGACGAATATTCTATACGAAGAAAAGAGATAGCAAGCAATTGAAAAAGAGAAAGCATTATCTTTATTTACATGCATGTTTTTGCTTAATATTTTTTCATTGTACAGATTGTTTAAATATTTAATCCTGACCCTTGAATACATTGTGACATTCATAAATATTTATTTGTAAATCAAATACAAAATTACGTACCCATTTTGTTGATATAAATTTGGCGAATCGAAATAATTCAATACAAGCTAGTACTGGTACGTTCGAGAGATGTGGTAAGACTGGCCCATCGCGTATAAACCAGACTATACATAGGTGATATAAATGGTCTTACGCCGTAAAGAGGTTTCAATCTTTTAGTACCTATTTTTTCAATGCCTCTCAGAGTTTATCGACAGCTGTGCGCCTTTACAAAATAAATAATAAAATAAAAATAAATATCACTATGGAAATGCACAAAATTGAATTTTCGAATACCTTAATTTGAGGAAGGAATTTCAAAACTTGTACACTGATACAAAAATGTTTATAAAACAAAAACAAGAGTGATTGCGTACTAATTGGTTGAAGTATTATTTTAGGGAACCGTGTTAGTGTCGTACCTATAACAAGTTTTTAATGTAATATAAATATACATGGCCTAGTTCAATATACAGTGTAATTCGATAAACTAAAAACTGTTTGATATGATTGACAACATCTAATTGATTTTACGTTTTGATGAATAATTTAATTCAAATAATCTTCGATTCAACGCTTAAGAGTAAATAGTAGGTAAGAAAGTTGCCTTCAGAAACATTGCTTGTGTTTTAGGATGGAATTAATATTGGTTATCTAACACGCAATAATTATTGTAAATGGTGCTGATAGCATTTATTTAAGTCATTTACGTTTATGTTGACATTTATTTACGCTAATAAATAAAAAAATAACATACAAAGTTACTTCTAGTTTAATTTGATTGTTATTGTCGTATTTATCAAATTATACGCCTGCATAACACAACAAAGACTCGGTTTATTCCCTGTCTCTTAAGGTTGTAGGTCTTTTATGAGTCATATGTGCAGCGTGAATATTATAAGGAAAATGTTTAGATTTGCATATGATGCAATTACTGCTGTTGTCGCTTTAATACATTATTATACTGCATTAATGTATCAATCTTCCCTCCTTACAAATAATGTATAATACAGTCTCCTTAACCATGTCTTATACGACGAGGTAGAATCACTATAACACATAACATAATAACGCAGTATGTTGTAAATGTTTGTGGTTGCTAAGTTGTTGTTTTAACATACATTGCCTGCCGCCTTCTAAAAAAAAAACTAGTTTAAGGGAAATATTGTTATAACGCCATCTGTTGGAGTATATTGAATATTCGCCTGAGCGCTAATGGCAACAGTTTTGTGGTGACAATGTTTCCAACAATCCTAAAAATATTACAATGACTTAAATTAAAGCAATTTTGCGTTATTGTTGTACTACATGCGAATTATTATTTTTTTAAATATGGACAAATTTAATAAATCTTTGGTTGTCATAGACAATAAGTTCATAGCGCCCTCTAAAGGGAAGCAGATAGCAACGATTTGAAAATTTCGGTTTTGTTGTGAATGTCAAATTGTAACCGTTGCAAAGGTCGGAAAGTGATGTAAACAATTAATGAGAAAATATTGCTCTAACTACAAATATTTTATTGCTTTTAGGAAATAAATGCAAAAGTAATGATAACAGTTTTATTTACGAAGTGTATTTAGTTATTTCATTGTGTAAATATGGATCCATTCACCCAGGTAAGTTTCTAAATTTAGATGAAATAACGGTTGAAAAATCATTAATTTACATAATCCACATCTTTAATATTCACTTTTAGCGTATGTTGGAAAGGGCGCGTGCTAGACAAGAGAAAATCGATCAAAAATTAGCAAACTCCGGACAAACGCCGCAACGGAAACCTCTCGCTGAAAACGTTGGCATCGTAAAGCCGCAATCTCCTGTTAAATCTCCTATTAAAGCATCAAGGGAACCAGTTTTTTCACCAAAGAAACCCTCTAGAGAGTCGCTCAAAACCGAAACGCAAAGGAAAAGTACACAGAAATCAGATTTGATAGTCTCGTCTCCACAGAAGCGAAACGATGTCATAGTAACGAAAAAAGAATTTAAAAGTCCCAAAAAGGGAAGCTTGAATAGACGAAACTCAGATGTTTCAGTTGAAATTAATATATCACATAGAAATGACATACAAATTGAAGTGCAAGTTGAAGAAAGAGATGTACCTATTAGTATTTTTTATGATCCCAGTTTGGAAAAGGGCAGTAACGTAGTCATTAAGGAAATTGAAGGTAAACATTATTTATTACGAGCATGGGCTTTTTTGAAGTCAAAGTTTGGATTTGAGAATTAAACAAGTACTTGTTATGAATTATTGTACCAATGCTCTAAGATTGATCACAGAACCGAACTTTGTACTTTGTATTTCTACATACAATATTCTACATTTGTAAGAAATTTCATCCAAATCCATGAGTTCTGGAGATACCTTCTAACAAATATCCATCCAAATATCCAAACTTTTGCATTTGTAGTATTGATAAAATATATTCATATTGTCTACTAAAACCTTCAGTATACATTAACAGTTAATTTACATCAGCAAATAGAGCTTTCACAAACATAATAAATTTAAAATTTTCTATAGGTCATTAACATTGCGGTTGGTAATGATCATGGATTGAATATATTGTTTTGTTTTCCTGTAAACAAAACTTTAGTTATATTACTCATACAATCTGGACGTATTCCAAAGAAGCATTAGCAAATAATGTTTACATATTATTTCTGAACATATTTAATTTTGTGCTTGAATTACTGTCTTCAATTTTAATAACACCAGTGTGATAAGAGTGTTGGTGATTATTGCTCCTATTCTGTGTTTTTAAATACATTTCGATGATTGTTTACATCATGTTAGTGGGGACAGGTAAATTATATAAATAATTTTATATTTTTTTTTATGACAACAAATAATGTATCTCATACTTTAGGCATCATCTTGATTGCTTATCCTTTTAGTATTTTTAAAATTATGATTTTCTTTGCTTCAAGAAGTTAAAACTATTTGGTGCTTTTATTACATCCGCAACATGTTAAGATTAGATATTGTTATTTAAGTGTGTAGTTGGCTTACCAGTTAACTATCTTACTTGTATTGCAGGTTCTAGGTTCAATCCTCATTAGGTTCCTTGATTTTCACATATCTTATGTCCATTATATAGGGTAGTCAAGCCCTATTATAGTGAGCTGATCAAATAAGTTTTTACTTTCATATAATAAAAGTAAATTATTTTTAATTTCTAGATGAGACTTCCAAAGCGATATTGGATAAGGAAGGCGGCGACACGGCGGATTGTAAAAACGATCGTCCGGCTCTACGACATAATGTAAAGTCCCGTTTAGACAGACTTGGAAATCTATATTCTGGTAAGTTTTTACAATATATTATCACTTAAGTAATTAATTACTCGATCAATTTACTGTTCTTAAAATTATACTACTTATAGAACGGCTTAACTCACATGTCAAACGGTGTTAGTTCCGACTAGTTTTCGAACCCATCAGGGGCTCTTCAGAGTGAGTGGGGTTGGTACTAAAGCGCGTTCGCGGCCTGTAACTACGTTTTTATAAGTAGTATAGTGAACTGTCTCACGAAAGTTTTAATAGTTTAGTTTTTAAAATTGTTAACAATTCGACAGTTGTAATATGACTCATATAATATTTATCAAACGGGTGTGGTCTGATAAAAATATCACTTCCTTTTTTTTATCTGTTGTATTTAAATATACTAGTAGGTGGACATTTTTAAATAACGACATTTCATGTGACTCGCCAGTCTTTCCCCCATTCACTTGTTTCTCGTACTGGGGCACTGTTTATATTTAAATTTAATCATTCTTATATTAATAAAAGTGAA
>JAODUI010000019.1:2375792-2388633 GCA_027563995.1 Papilio gigon | reverse complement strand
GTTTGAAACTAGTCAGAACTAACAAGTTCTGACTAGTTTCGAACCCATCAGGGGGTCTTCTTCAGAGTGAGTGGGATTGGTACTACAGCACGTTCGCGGCCTGTAACTACGTTTTTATAAGTAGTATAGTGAAATGTCTCACGAAAGTTTTAATAGTTTAACTTTTTAAAATTGTTAACAACTCGACAGTTATAATATGACTCATGCTATATTTATCAAACAGGGTGTGGTCTGATAAAAATATCACTTCCTTTTTTTATCTGTTGTATTTAAATATAATAGTAGGTGGACATTTTTAAATAACGACATTTCATGTGACTCGCCAGTCCGCCAACTGAATAAAAAAATAGTAAACTATTAAAACCTACCGAACTGTGTAATACAGTAATTGTTTACTGTTTTATAAGTGTATATGAGATAATAAATAATATCCGTTTTTTTACATATATAAAAATGTATTAAATAAATATGAACAGAAAAGGCACTGAAAACAAGTAATAACTGAAATTTTAAAAATAAAAAACTTTTTTCTTTTCGTGACGACCATCTCTTTTGGCGCGCCATATAGAAACTCTTTGGACAATAAATAATATCTAATAAAATTAAAAAATGCGATCATAAAAGATAGAAATGCTTATTCAAAAATTCAATTATGTTTACTGTTTAAAAAAAACGACTAAACATAATCGAATGTCGTCATCAACCAGTTTCGGGGTTCGGTATCGGCCGGTTCCTGGGTTCAACCTCAACTAGGTTCTTAGGTTAGTAGGAGTAGCTAGCGAGTAGCGTAGCTTTGAGTTCACACACTCTCATAAAATCAGACAGTAATTTAAATTTGTGTCCTTGTGGTTAGCTCGTATATATTCCCATCGAGACGGTCAAAGCCTGCCCAAGAGTTACTAGGCCTCAGACTATATCTGCATTCAATTTTTTTATCTTCATCTTTCAGACACACCGAACCTATCGTCGCCGATAAATCGCACAGAGTCTAAATTCAACTCGGCGTCCCCGCCGGCGATGTCGCAACCCAAAGAGATCAGACCCGCTCAGGAAGGGAAGAAGAAATTCGGCCGGCTGGCCGCCCTCGCTGACCAGATCAATAACTGGGAGGATGATCTCACTCATCATACTCACGTAAGTTTCAATTAAACAGTCCTATATTGTCTATAAATACTTTATTTATGTACTAGCTTTTGCACGCGAATTCGTCTGTGTGAAATTAAAAAAAAAACTAGACTATGTTCTATCATAATAATCATCATCCTCATCATCATCATCATCAACAGCCCTTGTTTGCCCACTGTTGGACATATGTTCTATGTGTGTGCGAAATTTTATCGAGATAAACATAAAAGATTTAGAGGAGATACGTACATACGTACATACATCCATCCAAACATCCAAACCTTCGCATTTATAGTATTAATAAGATTTATTTCTTTGCCATATAAATGTCATGTTACTGATTAGCGTTTAGTAATTTATTGAGAAAATATACATTACAATAATATTGATTGTGACTTTATTAAATCATGTTTTATTTCAATTCTAGAATCCAGATATTAAGAAGAGTCAGTCACAACAGAAAAGAAATGCGGATGACAAAATGGAGTCGTCAACGCTGGACGTCTCGATACACTCCTTCAAAGACATCAATAAAGTCCTGCAAACTGCTGCTAACAAGGTAAATTTTATAAAAAGAATAACATGCTAAGTATATTCGTGAGTTTTCTCAACTCAAAAACCTCATATATCTGTTTTTTTGAAAGAAAATGTCAGGCCTATATGTTTTTGTAAAGGTACATCGACAATGAAAATCCACATTAAAGAAAAATTATTTTGATGTGGGTTTTCATTGTTGAAACCGATACCACTAAAACAAACCACTCAGTTTAAAAAAGAACAGTCCACTGCTGGACATAAGTCTTCCACACGCGGTCCTCCGCATCCAACGACTTCTTGAAAAAAGTTATTTAGCTTATGTTATATAAATTTTGTTTTTCTTATTCCAGACTTCAAAACCTATTAATTCGCGCACCTTCACGAGATCAGTGAACGAATGCCAGCGTCTCGAACGTCAAATTGTTGCTGAACTGGTGAGTGTTAGATATATAGGATACAGATGTACTGAGAAATTATTTTCCTTCGTGCAAACTCGAATCTTTATCGGAACACGATGACACCCGAACTGTCAATGAATGATCGTATTAAATGAGTGACATTTTCGTATCCATTAATATGGAACTTTATTGTTTAGTGTCAAATGTCGAAATGAATAATGTCATTCTCTAAGATGGTACTGAAGCTGTTTGAGAGAGCACTATCAATACCAACTTTTCCCAAAAATGACGAAGAAAAATCGTTTCTGGCTATATCTGTACTATCATTATATTATACAGGATATGTGTTTATATATATGCTATATAGAAAAAGCATTTTATCTTGTTTTTAGTTATGGAATATTTTACTATGTGATTTCTTTTGTTTTTTTTTATGAAATGTGACATTTAAAATGATTTGTCAATAAGCTTTTTAGTAAAACGTGAATTTTAATTATCTTGAAGGAACATTACGTAATTAAAAGTAAATTTTAATGGTAAGTAATTCATTTTTTTTTTTAATTTCTAGATTATTAGTCTAGTATTTAAAATAGTATATCTAATTTTAGTAATATAGTATTAATAATGCCAATTCGAATGTTGTGTGTTATTTTTTGCCATACAATTACAAACACACATTAACATAATTAAAACTTTTTTAAGGAACTAATTAAAGTCGGTAATATATCACATGTATGGACGTCACAGTATGTTCTCCATACATCTCTGTTAGTCGTGATATCTTAACTCGCACACTTCTTACGCACATCCTCTCACAATACACCCACACCTTCGGTCTTCCACCTTGTTTATCTAATAATTAATGTAACAATATCAATATAAAAAAATACCTCAGTAATTGGCATATTAAAACTATATTTTCTTAAGTATAATTTAAAAATATCAGCTCCTACTAATTCTAGTCGACTTCCTATGATTGGTATAATGGTGTTGGGATAAATATTGTTCTAATTAAAATTTACTTGACACGGAGCGGTTTTAGCGGCGAAGTTGCATTTTATGTAAGATTTTTTTATCTACTGATATAGTAAGGAGAAAACATTTGGAATTTTTCATGTATAGAATAAAGTCGAAAATTACTGGACCGTTAAAAAAAACGCTACTAAAAAGCGACGCCACGGTGTAACATAGGCTGAATTTAATATTGTTATGACGTATTTAAAAAGTAAAATTTAATACAAAGTCGAGACCGATCGCTAATTAAATTGAGCAAGCAGGTCACATTGACCATATATATACGACTGTTTTTTATTTTATTTTATAGTTTTGAAAAAAAAAAAACGCGCGTTTTAATGTAGTTTATTCGACCTCATAATATATAATTATATCTTGCTTGAATTGTTTAAATAAATTAAATATAGATGGAGTTTTAATTATATTTACCTAAATGTTATTTATTCTAGTATATGTTACAGTAGAAATAAAACAATTGCTGCACTCGTAATTCTCTACATTGGCGTAATGGCCGACGGCGTGAGTTCGCCGCGATGTTGCCACCTCACAAACCACATATGACATATTCCATTAGCCTAAAGGTCTTGGCCCATTTTTATAATATACTATTGACTTATTATACAGAAGTTCTTTTCAATCATATGACAGTACGGAATGTTTTTTTTTACATGCACTACTTTAAAAGAAAAAAAATAACAATTGAAACAAATTTACCTACTCTTTTGATAATAAACTTACTTATAAATATGACCCCAATTGAATTTGAAACACTAGTTCTATTTGGCAATGCAAATTTTATTCGTAGTAGGCGCCTCTTAATAAATAACTCATACCATATCGACAGTCGGACCATACTGGTAATGTGTACAGTCAGGGCCCTTCGCGGTGTTTCACTTTCAGAATTACCTTGTTCTATGCGACAATACGAACTTCGCCACTTCTTATAAATAAGTAATTATGTAACAGTGAGTTCCGCTAACGGTGGTATAGTAAAAAGCAATTAATAGTGTACTACTGATATATTTGTTATACAGTCCTATTATTTATTGTTTCCGCGTCATCGTCTCAATGAGTCAAAACGTTCAATCGACTAGCTCTAAAGTTGGAACACCGCGAAGGACGCTTATTGTAGAAACTAAAAACGTAACATTCAGTTTGGCACAGAGTAACAAAAGAGAGGATTGTGTCTTTTGTATTTATATTCTATGGTTCTATGGTAATGAAAATTTCCTGTTATAACGAAATTATGTTATATTAAAAAAATAAAGTTAACCTATCAACTCTCTACACGTCCCCTCTGAGGGGTTCGGAGCCTACCCTATTATTAGGGGCGACAAGGCCATAGTCAACCACGCTTGCCCAGTGCGTGTTGGTTGACTTCACACATGTCTTTGAATTTCTTCTCCGATATGTGCAGGTTGCATCACGATGTTTTCCTTCACCGTAATAGCCTCGAATAATTTACATATGAAATTCGAAAATCGTAAAACACATTAGTACATGCCGGTAATCGAACCTGGACAATGTCGAGAACGGTTAAGCGCTTTACAACTGCGATACCGACGCTCATGATGTACTCCTCTTACTAGTTAAAACAGATAGATGGCATTAGAGATGACTATATTATTATAATTGTCGTAAATAATCTTATAACTTTTAAAAACAATTGTTTGTTTATGTCTATTAGAACATTACGACAACACGTCAAATTGGAGTTGATAGTACATATAAAATATGCGTTGTGATGGATGTTTGTTAATATCATTCCAAAACGACTTAAATGGTTTGGATAAAAAAAAAATTATGCACAAGTTTTATTTTTATTGAATTCCTTGCGGTCAAATTATATTATTATATTCGACTCCATTGTTTTCAATGTTCTTTAATCGTGCGTAGGCGCACACGTGATTAGTGAGTCGTGCTTTGAATACGCAGAGATATTTACTACGTATCAGTGTAGTCGATTTATAGACTATGTCGCGTACGTTGATTTCATAATTACAGTGTGGACATGGAATGAAGGTCTTTGCCTACTCTGGTCCTGAGCTGGAACAGGGTTATGTGGACTCTTGCTATAAAATCCCTCGGTGGCTTTGCCTTAGTGCAGTTTGTGGTCGGTATGAAGGACCTAGCCTTACCACACGCCATCTCTGTTAAAGGAATTTGTATAATTTTAATTGTCTGGAAGTTTGAAAGTAGCGTCAGTGATAGAAAGAGTTAGAAGCAAAAGGTTAGCGTAGTATGGACATGTTATGCGAAGAGATGATGACCACATAAATAAGGTGATGAGATTGAATGTGGATGGCTATAAAGGTAGAGAAGATCGAAGAAGGTGTGGATGGATTGAATGAAAGATATGCGTAGGAAGTGTGTAAGTTCAGATATGAGCTGACAGAGATGTATGGAAGAGTAGAACATACTGTGGCAACCCTCCGTAGGAGTAAGGGCAGGTTGATGATGAATTGTATCTTAATAATACTCAAATTCTTGAGTCATTATTAATAAACACATGTTCTTAATGTCTGGTCTATTATCAGTAAAAAATTCGGAGTCAAACCTTTGACTCATGTGGCAATTCATCATCAGCCTTTGTCGTGCTCATTGCTGGAAAGCCCTCGGCAATTATACACTGTTTTTTTTTGTTTAAATCACTCTTAAAATCGCGACTTAGGTAAACATGAGTATATTGAAATGGTTACCTAGTAACGGAACCCGTTTTAGACAGACTTGCAGAACTCGTTTCCAATGGAGTCAATGTCGCGAAGTGAACATACTTACTGAATACTTTATTACATATGTATATCTTGTTACTGTGTGCAAATTTAATTATACCTATATACGTACCTTAGGGGAGACATTGCCAGTTATGTGGAACTCTCTCCCCATACTAGACCAAGAATGCAAAAGGGACGAGGAGTCTACCCCACTAAACCCCACTGTTATCTTTGCACATCTTGGCAAGCCACGCCCACGGTAACACTTTTCAGTGCAACGAACGCGACCCCGCCTGCGTCAAACTACCAGAACAGCTCCTTAGGTGGCAATAAGCCCCCCGTGCAGTTTCTCAGAAGGTGTCACGGCCACCACGACTCTCTCTCCCCCGAAGGTCTTCTTAAAGTCTATGGGATCCGGAAATTCGGATAAAACCCGCCTTACCAGCCATCGGCGAGCACGATGGCAGTTCCCGTAGTGAGCTTAACGACTACAGAGGTGCAGGATAAACCTGTACCTCTCCGCGGCCCCATCATATCTTGCGCTGCGGTGAAATAAGGATGAATTATTGTATTAGTTTTGTTTGACATGGGTGTTTACCAAGACTCGGAACAAGATGTCGATGATAGAGTGAAGTGGGGAAGACGGACACGTAAGGCTGAGCCCACCACCATGTGGGAGAATTAAGCCAGGAAGAGAGAGAGAGAGAGAGGGTTCTTTTTAATGTACAAAAATTGTGTATGGATTTGAAGCCTTGTATTGTAAAGGTTCGAGTGGAAGTCAAAGGGTTAATCCTCTTAGAGCGTCGTAACTATTGCCCCTTGCCTAGAGGTGTGCGGATTATTGTCACTTGCGACTAGAAAATGTCGATAGTCTCATGGAGACTAGTGTACATAGGTTTTTTTTTTTGTGTATTTCTGTTATGAAATACAATCATTAAAGTATGTGAATTTTTAAAATTTATATTTACAAATGTCATTCCTTCACTAAATGTCACGACGACTCCGTACGGAGATTTTAAAAAAACGGTTCTATTAGCTATACTGCTTATAAAACGGCTTAACTCACGTGTAAATCGGTGTCAGTACCGACTAGTTTCCAGCCCATCGGGGTCTCATCTTCAGGATGAGTGGGAACGGTACTACAGCGCGTTCGCGGCCTGTCGCTCACTGACTGCACGTGAGTTAAGCCGTTTTATAAGTAGTATAGTGAAATGTCTCACGAAAGTTTTAATAGTTTAATAGGTTCTATTAGCATTTGTTTCCTTCCAGAATATGTTCTGACTTAATCAAATGTCATTCAAATCCATGCAGTTGTACTGGAGATGACGTCTTACAAACATCCATTAAATCAATCAAACTTTCGTATTAGATTAATATTATGAAAGTTATGTTTTTTTTTAATCAATTAAAAGAACTCAATCGAATGAGAAAATAAAATCTTCTACAATTTTTTTTTAAATTGATTTCTCAGTCCCCTCGAGTGATACATAGCCGTTGCTATAATGTATGAGTGATGATATTTTATTTATTAAATACTGAAGCCTTTAAAAAATAAAACTCAAGAACAATACAGTTTTCGAGGAAAGCGTAAAGTTCGTCTCATTCGTTGCGCGTATTATTTTAAACCCGTTTACGACTTAGGCGGCGAGTTTATAGCGTCATTTTAAACCCTATTTAGTTACCGGACGTTTTGGGTGGCCGGGACAATGGTGACGTTAACGTACGTTCCCGATACAAGGCACCTCGGTCGTTAAATTATTCGAGCCGTTCTGTCCGTACCTTTTCTCTCTCCATTTGCCTTTCATCCCATTGTTTCCGGGTTATGACGACAAGCCTTTGTTGGCGGTTTCGTGGTTTATATGTAGCCTTTGTGTTTGTGTATGGCAAATATTTTTGTTATTTTTTTAACGTACTTTTTCGACCAACGGTTTTTATATGCACTCATGTTTCTCTCATTAAGTTATATAATAAAAGTGCATGACAAATTAAATGTGTAGATTTGAGATGTGAATCAGCGCCATCTATTTCTAAAATATAGATATCGTTGAAGAGTTTTATCTGTTTGTTTTTGAGACGTATTGTGACTAAATTAGCGAAGATCAGTATGTGTGTGGTATTCATAAGGTGTCATTGATAAGAACGATGAATGGTTGAATGGATGAAGGACCGTAACGTGAAGTTTTATCGTCGACGTGAGTGTGTCGTAGATAGAATCTTTGTTACTCAAAAAACTTAACTGTCACTTGACTTTATTTTTATCGATATTTAAGTGTCACTTTTAGATGCGTTACATAACAACAATGGAGAGATATAAATCAAACGTAGTGTGTTTCTTATGACTTTCTCGTGAACGTTGAAAAATGTTAACGAAATCGAATTCTTTTTTCAAATATTTTAACGATCTTTTCAAATAAGCGGTCAAAGGTAAACCGGAAACTAGTCTTTGACGATTGTTTATCTCTGTTTTAAACCATAGACATAAAAGGTGTTTCTAAACTAAACATTCTTACACGTCATAGACAAAGACCAGCCGATAATTCATACACGTGCATCTGCAAGCAGAGGTTATATTTAGATTTTTTTTTTAGCAAAGATATTGTTACTAGCAGCATGCCATTGTCTGCCAGCAATAATTTCTTTGCTGTTGACGGTGTATGCCGGCCCTACTGTTTATAGCACCGTTCTATTTCTCAAATAGGGAAGTTACTTCGCGATGACGTAAAGCGATAACTGCGTGCTTCGATGCAGATTTTGTTTACGAAATATTTTCATACTTTCAATACAGTTGTGTAAAACAGATTGCATGATGTTTAATTTATTTATGTGTTGACGTTCCAATGGCTTAATTAGAAGCAATTCAACATATACCGTCAAAGTGTCAATAGCCTTGAGGTAAAGGGTACGTATTTCGGATTACATGGACGAGAATTCGAATTCTGCCTTGACTATTGTATATCAAATTAACAAAAATAATATTAATAACAAAAATATATATACGTCCCGATAGATTGAACCTGGGTAAAGATTTAGGTTTGTGGAGAAATAAAATAAAAACCGACTTACTAGTGTCTTGGCCACCGACATTAAATGTATCCTCCTTTCTTAATTCTGCACCATCATGAGCCTTGAAGGACGGACTTGAAGATCTCTTAGGTCTTTGGGGTAAATAAAATCATCATCAACCTGTCCTTTTCCTACACACAGTACGTACTCCATACCTGTCAGCCGTCATATCTGAACTCGCTCACTTACGCATGTCTTTCACACAATACTTCTTCCTACAGTCTTCCTCAACCTTTATAGGGTCGATAAATAAAGTGTAAGAGATTAAATACTGCAGTGTCATCCATCCTTAAATAACACATGACGACTTTCTATAACCCGAACAAGTAGAACATGCGTCTTCTTGTATGTCTTGGTAATAACGCTATGCATTTTAAATGTGGTCGTGTTATAGTTTGTTGAACTAAGTTTTTGCGCGTATGCAGGTAACTCGATCTCCGGTCGATCTTTTTTGTCGTGGAAATATTAGGCTTAGAGACGTTGGCTGTGGGGTACAGATCTAATCTTAAACTTTGAGATGTTGGTGGCTATTGAGTGTTGAATATTTTTTGCAAGTACTGAATGGAGTATGGAAGTATTTTTTGTTTATAAATTTGAATTAGGATTGTGTGAAAAATATGCTTAAGAAGGGCCGATGGAGACGTATGTAACACACACTGTGCAGACCCGCCGTAGGGAAAAGGTCAGGTTTATGACTAGCTGAATTGCGTTGCATTGTCAAAATAAAAATAATATCTGAAAATATATGTATGAAAAAATGCAGACTACTGCACAATTAAAACTTAAAACTAGTTTGATTAAAAAAGGTATAGCATTTTTTTCTAGAAACTTCGTCCTGTTTGAAACATATCCAAGGTTTTAAAATTATCCGTGGTACCAAACATACATATATTATTATTTATATAGACAGATTTATTACACGTAGCTCAAGAAAGTAATTCTTTCAAAGTCAATGACATTTAGATAGGGAACGTCTATCACAATTTACGAAAGCACCCAAATTTAAGTGGTCACAATTAATGGATGTAAACGTTGTGGGCAACACTACCAAGCACTTTCTTTATCATCAATAACTATAAAATCTATTTCAAACGTGTGATAGGATTAAAAAAAATATTTGAATAATGAAAGGTCAGTAGAATAATTTAGTATGGTCAAAGTTTACGCAATACAAGTAAAACAATATTTATAATTAACTCGTTTCCTAGCAACCAGTCCCGTACTGGCAGTCGTTTTATTTTTAAACATTTTAAAACAATGTCATTTTTTTAATCGGTCCAGTAATTAGTATAAAATTATTTCGTTCGGTATCCCTATGTAATGAAAAGAAGTCTTTGCTTGTTTTTTAATTAAAATGAAGACTAACCAGTGTCTGAAATGGTTTGAACCCGGATCTTTGTTCGACGAATCTTTGTGGCTTAAAATAACCAGTTTTTGTTACTTGATTCTGGTTCGAAATTCAAATCTAGTATGTTCTAGCTTGTTTTGAAACAAAAAAGACTGCAAACAATATTATAATTTTGATTTTATGGCAATGGCAATCTTTCCTGATAGCTGATATTTAAAAAAAAAGCTTATTAAAACCTCGTTAGGGCTCAAAACTTTTAATGCCGATTAAGTGAAAAAAAAAACAGATAATACGCATTATATATTGTGATTAGTTTCTCCAATGATCTCGAATTAGGTTGATTGTTATCTAAGTTTTGTATCTCGGATAGATTCATTTGATACTCATTGTAAAAAAAATAAATTAAACAAAAATAAGCTTACATGCCCATTGGTTATTTAAACTTTCTTTACTTATATATTTAAGTGAATTCATCTCTTATTTCGTTGTAATTAAAGTCTGTAGTTGTTATTAGGGTTAGTGTAATTATATTTTAACGTATTTATAACGATTATTTTATGTCAAGGCGTGTCACCGACCAGTTTTCTATGTCGTCAATTCAAAAGCGAACTAACCATGATTATATCATGACAATAATTGCCTGTTTTTGCATATTTACTATCATATGTAACCCCGCACACTTCCTTGTTATAATGCTCGTTGTTCGCGAAAAGAAAAGCCGCCGTCTGCAGCCGCGTGTAATTACGTACGTGCAGGCGAGCCGGTTCCTGCACGTGTGATGTGCCTCAGCGCCCAGCCTGCACGCCACACCACACGCCAGTTGTTTGTAAGACGCCACCCGCGAACCACGTACTCGACGCTCTGTACAAAATAACCATAATTCTCTGCCCAACGGTTCATTACCGCAAACCCATCCGTTTCCTCGTTACAAAATTTATCATACAGCAGCGCTCTGCTCGCTTTACGCAACCAGACCAAAACAATGATGCAACTTCGCCACGATCCCTTTTAGCCGCCGGCTAACCCACTTTCCTGACGCCGCGATCGAACGCGAACGTCGGATCGTGGAACCGCTCCGTGTCGCGTCGATACACGAAATGTAAAACACGTGCTCACCCCGCGCCGTCCGACGCCGCGTCCAATCGTAGGAGGGCGAGGGGTACCGGCGAGTCTCCGCGACCCAATCGCGGCTAGTGTACGATTTTACAACGCCGGAAACCGCCGATCGCGACCGACAGGAGCCGAAGCGCGAGCAGCCAACCCCCAGTGTCGTCGCAGCCCCCAACATGGCGACAATGATCGCCGGCTCGCCGCCACCCAACCCCACGGCCGTCACCAAAAAACCATCAATTAAAAAATACCGAGCTCCCACACCCCCGCGCA
The DNA here is from genome assembly GCA_027563995.1 of Papilio gigon. NCBI lineage: Eukaryota > Metazoa > Arthropoda > Insecta > Lepidoptera > Papilionidae > Papilio > Papilio gigon. Next base: position 2,377,051 of record JAODUI010000019.1, on the reverse strand, counting down.
AGATACCCGCCGACGAAAACAGTGACAGTGATAAAGACAAGGAGAATAATGTGCTTCCCCAGGAAGAAAACGAGAATGACGTACCGGACTGTTGTGTTCAAACAAAAACAGACTGTGACAAGCCGGCCCCCGACAAGGGCTCGCCCTTGGTGAAGAAATTCGCAGCGAGACTAAATGGAAACGTCGATAGGAGCTCCGTGCTGTCCAAGGCTGCGATGTTCGAGGCGGGCAGCCCCAAGGCTAAGGAGAAGGACCCCGCAGAGATGTCGTTGAGGGAACGAAAAGCGCTATTCGAAAAGAATAAGGGTTCCGCTATCATTCCGAAGGCGCCCTTCGGTCTCGCACCCTCCGTCAAAACGCTGCAAGGGGAGAACAAAGGTAAGGCTATTTTTATTTATAACTAGTCGTAGTTTAGTGCCAATGTTGTTCCACTGTCACACGACATGCAACACTCCTCTCGTTGTCCGTCTATCAATTAAACGATTATTTAACACAAAATTGATCGCATACTAATAAGTTTATTTTTTGGTATTGAAAATTATTTGCAATTGAACTCGATAATAGAAATGATTTTATTTTACCTTGTTCTTTGCGTCATCAATAATGAAACTTGGATCTTAGAACCACATAAATGACAGTTATAAAGTACCCACAAGTTACCCCAAAGTAACTATTTGAATTTATTAGATTTTACATATATTTGTATAAAATGTTATTTTAGCAAGTTATAAAACGCTCACGTTATAAAGTGTAAAAGGTTTTAACCACATTTTTAAATAAAAAAAAAATAAAAACTTTAAAAAAAGGTCCATCGTATTGTCACGTACTTTTGTCGTTTAAATAAATCGACAACGGTCGAAAAAAGGTCGACAAAAAACATATGTTAGTATACTGTGCCATGTCTATCAACGCGGGCTATACGATTTTGAACCTTATGTTTAATCAAATGCTTATATTACAAAACTATAATCGTTCCAATGTAGTCGAAACGAGTTCAAAAACCGTTGTTTTTGCGCCTTACATTAATTATGTATAAAGACGTAACGGAAATTCGGTCTTGATGCAAATCGCAATAAAAATACACGAATTGACTTCATACTAAGAAGTCGAGATACGATTTTGTTGCAGGCGTTAGTCTATTTGCTTTATTAGAATGTGTGTGTGTATTTAATGTTCTTCTTCTTCTTCTATATATATAAAAATGAATTGCTGTTCGTTAGTCTCGCTAAAACTCGAGAACGGCTGAACGGATTTATCTT